>QFDD01000555.1:0-37704 GCA_006871305.1 Vachellia collinsii
CCTCGTCACAGTGGGGCCCCCTGCCTACCCCACACCCGAGGGGGTGCTTGGCGGGACATCGAGGCCACGGGCAAGGATGGCTCTGATACCACTTGTCACGGGGGGGCCGTATCCATCCCCAAAACTGCAGTCATGAGGAGGGCGAACCCCCCAGCTTATATAGCCCAAGACCACCTCGCGCGCGCCCGATGTGGGACTTCATGGACGTCCACGTGACACTAGGCTATCAATCGGAGATTACCTTAACTAATCTCCTCAAACCATAGACTTCTTGAAGAAGCTTTAATCTAAATGTACACTGTGCACTAGCGATCGAATTCATGACTGGATGTTTAAAGAATCCAATTAAATGTCGACTATATTAGATCTTGTGGTTTCTAATTAGTTTGATTGTACAAAAATGCTTAAATCTTTTTAGATCCGACTCTACTTTTGTGCAGGCCTAAACGTACTAATTTGTTAGGTCAAAGTCTGAATTACCAAATCTAGCTGCATATACATATATATAGAGAGAGATGAAGAAAGTTATCTTCTAATGTTTTCCGCAAAGAACAAAAAACCGGACCGGACCAGCCGGTCCGACTGGTGAACAGGCGAACTGGTCCATGGTCCGGTCAGGTTCACTATTAGATCGGGAACTGGGTTGACCCAGATCAACCTGGTTGAGCCATCTTCAACCCAATAAAAAACCGAGTTGACCGGGTCATATATTTTTTTTAAAAAAACAATTATTGGCTTTTTGTGTGTTTTTTTTTTTAAATTTATATGCTTCCTTTGCTTTTTGTTTTGAAAAATTACGTTAAGGTCCCACACAAAAAAATTAATATTAGAAAGATCTCAAAAGATTTTTAATAACAAGTAAAAGAGTACCATTGACAAGTAAATGAGTTATCAGTAGCAACTTTTGAAACCTTTCTGATATTAATTTTCTTGTATGAGACCTTAATACAATTTCTCTTTTTTTTTGTTTACTATTTTTATTAATATTTAGTGACAAAGGGAAGAACTAGATGGTATTTCTTCCTTTCCTTTTTTTTACTACAAACATGATTTTTTTATGATTGATTCTTAGCGTTTTATGATTGATGAATGAATTTTAATGCCATTATTTTAATATGGCTGATCTGACCCCTATCTGACCCATTAACCCTTGACCCACTATCTCAACCAGTTCAATGGCCGGTCCGGTTTTTTGAACCTTGGTTTTCCATTCTCCCAATATGCCCATGCGCTTTGTTTACCAAGGTAAAAGACTATTGATCAATGGATATAAAACAATTAATGAAACCATTTTTTTAAAAACAAAAAATACTCTCTCTAGTTCTCTTTATAAGGACCTATTAACAATTTTACATAGATGAAAAAATAATTGAATTTAGTTATTTCTTGTAAAATGTTAAAATTACTGTCCAACATTTTTTTTTGCCAACAAAGATAGCAATTATATTGAAATCAAATATAGATACAGTCTTAGATGCAAGAAATTAAAAAACAACATAAAAACAAACAAGAAAACTAACACTAGCACTAGCACTAAAAGGTTCAACAACACAGCGAGAGTAAAGACAACAAAAGAGGAAAGATCTAGAGAGCAAAAAGCCAAGCAGGCTTGCAGCTGAGACAGAGCTTGAGGTACCCAGTCCAAAGGGTAATAGCCATCCAACGAAGCTTTGGTAAACCACCCGGTTGCCAAATCTGCTTCCATAAGAATCAATACATAAGGATGATTCCTAAACAAGTACCTTAAGCTAAGAAATTTCTCAAGGAGGAGAACCATAGAGATAGTAATAGAGAAATAATAATCAGCCTAACAGTGAATAATAAAATCATAACTCCAGCCTAGCAACGAATAGTGATACTATATACTCAGAATAGGTCTTGTCCAAATTAGAGCAGTGTCAAGAAACTCACTAAACAGGAGCAAATCAAACTAACAAAGAACCTTGTGTACACATTCACTCGACAGACTAAGGTTAATAATTTTACCTTGACCATGAAAACACCAAACAGAATGTAACATCCCATTAAAAAAAAAACCCCTGTGCTTGTGCTAGTCATGGTAAGCAATATTCACAAATGTTTTTCCTATGTGCATAAACGTGTATGTATGCAAGTAGCCTGGAATTTTAAAGTGGAAGATGTGAAACTGGAGTTTAAATGGAGCCTCAATAGGTTGTTTATGTTAAGTTGTGATCTGTATGTTGATTGGCTTAAACGCATTGTTTGTGAATGGTACATTTTGGGATCAAATGGTTTGCTGTCCAAATTGATGAAAGTTTTTGAGTTAAATATTTTATTGTGTGATTATCCCTCCCTTGTTGTGAAATCTGAATTTTTGGCTTGGGTCTTAAGTGAGTGCTTGTGGCTGCATGTACGTGGGAATTTGGTTTCGCTGGAAGATTAAGTAGAGTGTTTAAATTTAGGTGAAAAGCATTTATGTTGGAGACTACCAAAGTAAAAAGGGCTTATGTCTTAGACTTATAAGCCATACCTCAATATATATATATATATGTCTTGGACTTTTGTGTGGGTTTTTGAGATGGATCCTTAAAGCTCTAACAGAATTTTGAAATCTGGAAATTCAGATTTAAAGCAAAGATTTTGTGGAGTATAAAATCAATTTAAAAGTTAAGAAGTTGATTCAACCTGTGATTATCACCTCTTGATGATGAAGAGAGCTTTGAATGCTTAAGGAATGTTTAAAGGTGCTTTTAAATCAACATTGAGAAGTAATTATGTGGTTGATTGAAGTTGATGGGTTATGAGAGTGGAATATGATAACTTTGCCACGGATTTGGGTTCCTAAATTAATAAACAGTGGCTCAAAGTGTCTTCCCTTTTTGTGCATGACCATTATATGCATAGATGTGCATACATATGTATATATGTGCATATACACTCAAGTGCGTATATATACACTTTACAAATTTAGAATAAAGGATTTATTGTGAGTCAAGAAAAGAGAATTAATAATGAAAGGAATGGTCCAAGATTATATTTTGCCACTGTTTGGCAAAATTATAAGGATAATAGAGTAAGAAGCAATTGGAGAATTGTATTCAAGAAGTAAATCAATCAATTATTGATGTTATTTTGAAGTCATGTGTTGGTGACTTGATTGACTCAAAAAGTGAGCCTATCATTGGTTATATCTTTGCAAAGTTTAGGTGTTTTTCAATGTTGAAAAGCCCTATGCTAAATAACTGAGAAAGATTTAAATTAATTATTGTCCATTTCTTTTTGGTTAAGTTGGACTAGTGGTTAAGAAATAATGTAAAGGGGTAGAAATGGGGTTAGGAAAGAGAGATGAGCTTAATAAAGCTCGATAAACGTATAATTAACGAAATATTATACGTGAATGTTTTTAGGATTTGATATCTGGTTGAGCACCCCAAGGAATTCTGAAAGAAGGATCGCCAAAGGAGGTAACAGTAAACGAAGGGAGACCAGTAGAAATCATTTTTATCCTATTATCATGTATTTAATTCTGCATGCTTGTTTGTGCCGTATGTGTTATGCGTGCTGAGATACGTGGATCGATTCTGTGATGGAACGATCGTATGCTCTTAACAGAGTGGTATTCGTGAAATAGACTACGGATATTGCTTTGCAAGCTTTGCAGAATAGCCGGTTCTGAGAAGGAACGGTTATTCGGATGCTCAGTGATTGAGTGGTACCCAGGTAAGGGTATGATTCAATTGCGTGTTATGCAATTTGTTATTGTCCATGGCTATGTGATGTGCAAAGCTGTTGAGGGTGATCCTCATGATGTGATATGCAAAGTGTTGAGGGAGATCCTCATGATGTGATTTATTGCGTATAAATGCCGTATGACCATGTGGTTTGTTTTTGCATGATTGTGAATTTTATATATGAATATTTGATAAACTGTGGTTTCTACTGAGATTTTCGAATCTCACCCTCCCTTTCAAACAAAATACAGCTAAAACGGGTAGCTCAAAAGGCGATGAAGTTATAACTAAAAAGGCACAGAAGGTGAGAATGAAGAAGATTGAAGAACCCCCCTTTACATAGAATTTTGTATTTAAATAAGTAGTTATGAATTTATTTTAAGATAAGCCTGGATGGCTTAAATGCTCAAGTGTTGTTAATTGTACAAATTATGTACATAGTAATAATATGAGCCAGAAGGAAGTTGCGCAATGGAAGTGTGGTGGGCCTATAACCCATATGTCCCAGGATGAAACCTGGCCTTTTTTTGATTTCAAATGGGAATAACAGCTTTATATAAAAGTTGTTTAAAATGTTTAAAATGTTTTTGGAAAATCCCATTATAACACATTAAGTTAAAAGGGGGTGTGACACAGAAGGCTTCAACTCCACAAAACAAATAGCCTTCCTCCCACACACAGATTTCTCCACCCAATTATACTTATTTTTAGAAAGGGACACAGCATCCCCATTTTTAGCACTAAAAACATCCATCCCTACACGCTCCCACCTAACAGCCCTGCATACCACATTAACCAGGGTATTGACAACAAGGGTAATATTTACTAGCTTATAATATGCTTTCACCATAGTGTAAGCATGAGTAACCTTCCTCCTTAGCCAGGTTAACCAGTCCACAACAATTTCCCACATATTTGTAAAATTAGCATTACGAATTATAACAAAACCATCCACAAATTGTCCAAGATTAGCCTTCTGAACACTTAAACCAACATAGAGCAACATAAAAACTAAACCTGACAAAGTGTGTTCATTACTTGGGCAATTTACAAATGTGGTACACGTGTGCATAGACCAAAAGCTATCATTAGGCCTTACCGAACAACAAACATGGCCCAACTAGCATTTATAGTTAACAACTCTGACATTTTTATTACTATTTCGAATATTCTCAGTTATTTTTTACACCTTCAGAGAGTATATAGTGTTGAACATATTTCTGAGAAAAGTTAATTAACATTTTTACACCTTAACCCTTTTCTAATCTTCTACGGTTATCCTATCCTATTTCTATTATCTTATAGTTCACATAAACAAACGGGAAATAACAGCAATGGCTATACTTTTAATTTGCTTCTTCCAAATGTATACAGACATTAGAGTTTAAATTTGTATAAATTCTAATGTATACATATTACAACTGTAGACTATTATAATAAAGTAGACCCCCAAATTAAAGCACAAAATGCATAAAATTAAGGGGGAGAGGGGGACAGATCATGCAAATCATATAAAAAAAAACATCAGAGAATAAATGGAATATTCTTACACGAAGTTTTACAGGTTAAATACATCCTAAAATCGTTTTTGAAAGAATCTGAAAAACTTTTTGTGGTTAACTACAGTCTTAGAGTTTTCCCTGTCAGGATTTCTGGACACGTATTCATCACCAGCAACATCCAAGGAAGAATGATGTTGATCAGCATCTGAAATCTGCTTTATTCTTTCTTGAAATGATGAACTATAGATAAGATAAACCGCTGTTTTCTTCAGACTAAGTCCATATCCACAAACCACCATAACTTCCACTTTATCACCAACTTCAAGATTTGAGATATAGCTTTCACAATCAACCTCTCCAAAGGAAGTTACTGAGTCTTGCTTGTAGAGCTGAATGGTAGCCTTGGTGTAGTTTATGATCAAAACATTATTTATATGGCTACATGTTATGTTTCCATGAGAAGACGAATAAAGAAGGCACAAAGCCATTGTTCTCAAGTTAGCATCTTGAGGTACTTGGAAAATTACTGAAGCTCCTTCCCCAATGAAGGTTAGCCAATCAGGAAGTTTGTCGCCAGGAAGACAGTAATAACCAGAATCACAGCTTTTGAAGTTCTGCACAATGAAAGTTATTTCAAACCACCATGAATATTAGAATAAAATACACAGGTCACTTTTTTTATTTAACCTAAGTTACATGTACCTCCCCTCCATTTTGAAAGTGCATATAAACCTCCCTTGAAAATAAAATGTACGTTAGTTGAAATCTCATTTCTATCCACCCAACTATTAGTTGATCATTAAGTTTAACTTTCAAGCTTTTGTTTTGACCGGAATACCCCTCGTTGGTACTACAATCATTTAAATATTTATATTTGCCAAAGAAAAATTATACGTACAACTAAAAAATAATCCTAATGTATATATCTGTAAGCTTTATAATATGTTATAAAGTTTATTAATTTTTATTATATTATAAATCTTAAAATTTTAATTTTTCATCACATTTATTGAAAATTATTTATTTAGGTTTCTTTTAAACAACTGAATGTTTATTTTTCATTTTTTCCATCATATAATGAATATAACACAAAATTTGATCGATGATGTAAATTATTTAAATCTATAATTTCAAACTTTTAAATATATTTTTTTACAAACATGTATAAACACCAATTAGTTTTATGGTTAATACTAAGTTAGTAAACACTGAGAGTTATTTTTCTTACAATCATCTAGTATGCAAAAGAAAATCATGAACAATTTTATGGTCAATTCTATGTTCACCAATAGGTTTCATAGACTTTTACCATAAATGTTTAAAGGGCATTTGAGAATTGAAATCATCAATTCAATCGCAAAAATTACCTGATAGCCTTGTGAATTTTTTCCAATAACAAAAATGTAAAACATACTTTTAAGAATATATGAAATAATCCATAGATTTACCACATAATTTTTATCAAATTTCAGATAGTATGTGTAACAAGCTTCTTATGATAAAGCCAAAACCAACATGAATGGTACTACATGTAGATGTCTTTCCCCCTTTTTTGGTGAATTAGATGTTTTTTGAATAAACTATGTGAAAGCGAAATACATATGTACAACCCCACAAACATCAAGAATCAAGAACAATGCTTTGCGTGCGTGCGTGCTATAACTAATTACAATAAAGTTGAAAAACATATCACTCCCTCCAGCTCTCTGCAAGTTGAAGGGGTTGCTCTCATTCCAAATGTGCCTTAATTTACTTTGTTTTTTGAATTTATAATTCTCTTCATAAACTATCCCTATTATTGCACATATTAAAGAGGAATTTCTATTAATGAGATAGTCTTCAAGAAAAATGATTAAAGAAGTATTTAATTAAGAAAGCAACTTGCATTTTTTTTACAATGAATTAATTTAACTAATTTCATTATATCTCTAAGTTAGTTATTTATATCATAGAATCAAGACTAGAGTGAGTATTTCTAATCAAACTAGATTTTAAAACAAAAAAACCATTGATGCCAAAAGAAAGATATTAAAAAACTACATAACTTATTCTAGTATTCATAGTGAACGTAGAAACAAACCTCTGAAATGCTTTCTTCAAGACTTGTGATTTGGTCGTTCCTTCCCATTTGAATAAGAAGACAGCTTAATGCATTTTGTGAGACGAGGGAATTGTAATGTTCATTGTAAGGATCAATTATTGCCCCAGCTTGCATACTTGAGGCTAACATCTCTGCTGTACTTGGTAAAGCTCTCAATTGTGTACAATTTGCAGCATATAAGGTATCTATAATTCTTGTCACATCTTCACTTAGTTGGGAATCTGAGCCACATTCCAGGTATAGACTTTGAAGCTTGGGAACTTCATTTATGATAGATGATAAGCCATTGAAACTTGAAGTTGGTATGTTTAAGGAAACTAAAGATGATAAGCATTCAAAAGGTTGAGTACGAGAGAGAAGATAGGTTTTTGGAGACATCCAAGACCAAATAAGTGAAGGAAACACATCATGTGATGATCCCTCATAGCCGCACAATGATATATATCCAATATTTGATCTTACTATTGAGAAAGGAACTTTTCTAATTGCAGTATTATCTGCAATAAGTGTTGTCAAGGATTTCATTTGTTCCAAGTCCTCCTCCAATTTATGAATCTTTAAACAGCCAGAGAGAACGAGAGTTGTTAGCGATGTCAACTTGTATATACTTCTGGGTAGATTAGGAAGAATCTTACAATCTTTCAAGTTTAACAAAGTAAGTTTATCAAGTAATCCAATGTTATGGTGAACCACTGATAACCTTGAACAGTCTTTGAGCACTAACATTTCTAGATTGGGTAAATTTGAGAAGTCAGGAGTTTGTGTCAAATAATGAGAATGACTAAGATTGAGTATTTTCAACTTCTCCAGCAACTGTTTGAGAAAAAGAAAAAAACAAATAAAAAGGTAAAGTGGAGAATAAGGGAAAAGAAAAATGACATGAACAAGCAAAACATAAGTGCTTACTTGGGGATTCTTCCATAGGATCTTGAGATTGCTGTATTTGAGATCAATGGCAACTACACTACCTTGGTAAAAACTTTTTGGTGCATTTTTTTGAGGGAACCCATGCCAACAAAGCCATTTAATATTTTTTGAAATATATTTGTAATCTCCTTGCAGTTGTACATGACCAAGCTGAAGCAGCCTAAGTCTCTCCATCTTTTCAAATGCTTTGGTACTCAAAGAAATGGTTTTGGTTCTTGGTAACACCAAAGATAGTCCCTCCACAAAGTTTGTTCCCTGTGAAATAAGGAGCATATAAAACAAAATTAAAGGAAAAAAACTTGTATGATGGGCATGATGGAGCTAGAACAATCTGGTATGTGAAACCCAAAACTAGGAGATAAAGCAGTAAATAACTTTAATCCAACTTCATTATCTTTAAATTTTAAGTTATAATTAAGAAGGAAATTGATTGTGGAACCCAATCATTCATGCCTTTTTCTTCCTTGATTTATTTTATGCATACAAAAATTTTATAGCATATATGCTACTTACAGTGCATCCTAACAATACATCACGAACGTTATCATGAAACCATAGTCTTGTACGCTCCTCAATAATGTTTGGTGACTTCGCACGAATGATTTCTCTCCCCATATCTCGCAATAAGACATGCATTCCAAGCTTATTCTTCTCGTCAATTGTAACAAGGCTTCGTTCTATAAGGGTAGCCATTCCAATATCAGCACAAAATCCACATTCATTCAATATTTGTGTTGCAACATATCTATCCATCCCAATAAAGAAACAAGATATGTCAAGGAATATATCTTGGTCCAAATAATCTAAACTATCAAAGCTTATTTTGAGCTTCTTTTGTATTTCATTATTGGGAATTATTTTGAGTTTCTTCAAAACACTCCTCCATTCTGATTTTTCTCTAGCAAACAAAAGGGATCCAAGGACTTGAAGGGCAAGTGGCAGCCCCCCTGAATAAGCAACTACATTCCTGGAGAGCTCAATGAATTCTTCCTTAGGACTTGCCTGCTTAAATGCATGCCAACTAAAAAGTTCAAAAGATTCACCTTCATCCATTTCTTTCATTCTATATACATAGTCCACTTTAAGGACTTTAAGTATATGTTGATCCCTTGTTGTGATGAGTATTCTACTACCAGGATGAAACCATTCATGACCTCCCAATAAAGTCTTTAATTGATCCAAGCTATCCACGTCATCTAGAATGAGAAGGATCCTTTTATGGCAAAGTCTTTCCTTCATTAAACTTATTCCTAATTCAATGCTATGTATCTTCATTTTTGTTGTTTTAAAAACATCATAGAGAAGTCTCTGTTGTAAAGAAATTGGACCATTGTCTTGCTCCCAAACTTCTCTAATATTCCCAAGGAAACTCCGACCTTCAAAATTGCGACCAATTTCATTGAAAATGGCTTTTGCAATGGTTGTTTTACCACTTCCTCCCATTCCCCATATTCCTACTAGAAGAACATCATTTGAAGAACACTTAGTGTTCAAAGGTTGAGTTATGACTTGCACACGAGGTTCAACCCCTACTGGATGATCAGCAACAAATAAGTTTGTCTTGTCTAGCATGTTGCATATGTGTTCAACAATATTTTCAATATCCTTGCTTTCATTCCTGTAGATAATAAATGGGAATAGCATAAAATGAGTAACTTTGTAATATTACTATGGTGAGTGAACCATATATGACATACTTTAAACAAAAACTGAAATATTAAGTGGCCAACCAAACTACAAGTTGAATAAACCTTTTGCTTAATGTTTATACTCGTAATCATATGTAAACTTACCATATATATGGGAAAGGATAAATACTTAAGTCATTAACAAAATTAATGAATCAAAAGTTGTGTTAAATGTATAGTCTTTTCTTCTGTAGCTTTCATGATGATCACATTACATCATCTTATTCACCTAAAGTAGATGTCATGCATTATTTTTTCGGTTCCTACCTTATTCCTTCAAGTTATCAAGCTGGAAACAAATGCAATAATATTTAAGATAAATTGTTTATATGGAAGTGTCACCATATAAGGAAAGATAAGATTCGTAATGAATATATACAAGGAAAAAGTTAGTATGGCATCAATTGAAAAGAAAATAGTAGAAAATTGCTTAAAGATTGGTTTGGACATTTATAAAACAGGCCGTTTCACAAGTAAAGAAAAAGGTGTTTTCTTTTTATAGTGGCCTTTTTGCACAATTGTTGTAGAGGCTATGCAGAAAGTCTAATCGATTACATTTTTATACCTATGAAGTGAGATTGTTGACTTTCTCCAGGCCTGTTTGCATTAGCTATATAAATTACTTTTCTAATACGATTTACGGTTTACAACCTAATCCAACCCATCCTATTTACCTCTAGAATTGAACCCTAACAGCCACCACTTGTTCATTCATCACTCTCTAAATTTTTGTCAGGTGTCATGTTCATTCATCCCCGCCCCCCCTAACGACTGCCATCAGCTGTCATGTTGATCTCCTCCATCTCTCATCTCCAGTTATCATTCCTTTCCTTCATGTTTGTGGTGTACAATGGTTATAGTGGTGTTGGGCGGTGGGCACACTATTAGGGCTACGATTATGCAAATTGTTTTAATTAAGATGTGCATGATATTATAATATATTGTCAAAATTTAATTAAATATATGAAATAAATGTTCTTCAGTTTCATTCTTATCACATACCAAACAGGTCTAAAAGTTTAGTGTTGAAGATCTTCATTACTAATTCTATCACATATACACTATGTTGGCTTTTATTCAACAAAGTTTTCCTAAATTTTAGATACTAAACTCATAAAAATACATGTCCATGTATGAAAATAAAATCATCAATCTGTACAAGTGATGAACATCATGCTTATTCTTCATACTTAATCCTTAAACTAAGTGCAATGCACGAGACGTAATCTTAGCTAAGTAATCATCCACTCACAAGTCAAAAATTTGAATGTTACGTTTATCATGCATATTTAGACATGATCAAACAGAATGTATACAAGAAAGAAAAAAGAAACTTACCTTGAGTTTATTATAGCAAATCCAGCAATGCTAGCAGCTTGTTGAAGTGATGCCTTCCATTTTAAAACTAGATCATCATCTGTTGGCCACGTTCTACTTAAAAGATCACTAAATGCTTCTCCAAAGCTACCGCTTTGGTGACGTACTTCAGATGGATCAACACCAACAAATATTGGTAGAACCACTTGGCCTTTGGTGTTATGACAATGCATTATCTTTTCTAGCTCTTGCAAACACCATGTAGAATTAGCATAGTTTCTTGAGAAAACTATAATAGAAATTTTTGAGTTCTCAATTTCATTCAACATTGAGTAAATTCCAACTCCCTTCGAAAGTGTTTCGTCATCTTTGAAAACTTCAATTCCAGCATTTATTAAAGAAGAATAGAGATGAGAAATAAAAGTTGCACGCGTGTCTTCACCTCTAAAACTCAAAAATACATCATTCTTCCTCTTCCTGTTAAACAAACTCCATTATAGTTAGTTTTTATCTAACATTGTATAGGAATACAGTCTGTTAGGGGGCCTTAAAAAAATACAATTAATATATCAATTTCTATTGCTCATCATAATATATAATGATCATATGTTATAAAAAAACAAGCATCCTAAATTTATGGAAAAACAGAATCGTATAAATTTTTGCTCTATACAATTAAATTATTTAGAGTAAAATATACATTTGTCATTTAAATTTGTCAAGTTTCATTTTAGTCCTATAATGTTAACATCATCAACTCTTGCTAACTAGAACTTTTGACATGCTACAAAATGTTAACAAAATATACTTAAAATCTAATTATTAAATATAATATCTTTATATTTTAAATTTGAAATAAAAACAAAAGTTGAAAATATTCATCCCTCATCTATTTGAATTAGTGGTAGAAGCTATTTTTTCAACGTAATTACGGTGTACAAGGTAAATATGTGAGATAAATTTTATCTGGGCCTGTGTGAAGGTTCTTTTCGAATGCTATGGAGAGCAGGGTTTACAAGTGTTCAACAATGGCGTGACTCCAACTCTCTTGACCCACAACCAATGGTCTCTCCTTGCAGCTGATCTCCTTACAACATCATACTCCCATGCCCATGTTTTGCTCTCTATGATTAAAATGAGAAATAAAAAGAAGGGTTTAGGTTCAAAAATTATAACTAGATCTGCAAGAGAAAACTCAGAGGAAGCAACGCCGGTGATTCGAAATTGAATATAAACTGATAGGAAGGGTTAACTGTTCAACAACGGTGTATATAGGACAGTTTGGTTTGAGGGATATGGAAGGAAGGTGAAGGGAGGAAAAATTTTTATGAGTTGAATTTTAAAAAATTGAAGAGTAGGGGTTATTGTATTTCAATAAAGCTAGGATGTGCAATAAAAAAGGTAAGAATCCCACTTCCCTATTGCTGTACAATTTAACTAAAAAAAATTCATGCGCTCATTTTCGCTTCGATATAGATATTTCTCTCATCTCCATTCCAAAAAAATCCAAATTTCGGACGGAAGGCTAGGGAAGGAAAAGGAGGGGAGAGTTTTTGAAGTCCCAATGCAATTATAAATGCAGGGAGAAGTCCCATGGAGTGTTAATATCTAAAATTGGGTTGGGGCCCAATTTCATTGTGTAAAGGACCAGGGCAGTTTCAGAATGGGATTCAGCCATATTCAAGCCCAAATGGATGTCTAAAAGGCCTACACATGTCTATGAGCGTGAAGAGTTAAATGAAGACACGTTTGGAACGTCCAAGAAGCACCAAGAATGGTCTCAATCACATTTTCTTATAATTTCATTGTATGTCCTATAGGCTTAATCCCTTTGTTGTTTGTACAATTTTGAATATCTCATTTATTCTTAGAGATAGGCACTAATGTGATTTTCTTCTAGTCATCAGGCATTTTCTAGGAGTTTAGAATCTCATTAAATACCTTAGAAAGCCACAACACACCATCTTCATCTAAACATTTCTAAAGGAAAATTATTATAAGATTCCATACAAGAGAATTAATATCAGAAAGGTTTCATTGACAACTCAAGCAGCAACCATTGACACTCTTTCTGATATTAATTCTTTTGGATGAAACTCTACAGTATTCCCCTATTTCTAAACTTCAATAAAAGTACTATTAGGACCAACAACTTTACCATTTTCCATTTTCTTAAGAGCTTTCTTGACCACTGCAATTTGGATCCTATGATAAAATGACAAGTTGAGTTCATTTTCACTACTTGCACATTCTTCCACACAATATTAGCATTTCCTTGAGATCTCTCACCTTTTCCTTCAAAAGAATTCTCTTGAAAATCTCCCATTTCTTCCCATTTAATTGCCATCATCATTTGACTCTTGGATTTAAAACTTGTCATTGCTTTTGTTTTATACACATAATACACACATCAAGGACCAAATCCCCATGTTCTGATGTCATGCCAGATATATCAAATTAAAATAATTTATAACTATATATATATATCATATATACACATACCATACTGCAATTAATAGAAGGGCCTTTAGCTATTAAACATGGAGTCTGAAGTTTGAAGAATCTGTATAAACGTAGAAAGTTTTGTAGAGTGTAGGAAAGAGTCCCACATCGTTTTTTGCAAATGGTGAAGGGGGCTTGAGTGTATATAAATATAACCACCCCCTTCCTCTCCTAATCATCCTCTAAAAGGAAATCCTCCTCACACGAATTTGTGGTACTTTGTCTTTTCTTGTATTATTACTTATGTGATTTATTTGAGTAATAATAATTATAGATATTTAGGTATTCCTTTTATTATTGTCTTACCTATTATTTATTAGCTGTTATTAGATATAGTAGTTGTAGCTTATTATATTATTAAATTAATTCTATAAATTTATTTTCTAGGTTTGTGATTTTTAAGTATAATCGGTTACGCTCTACAGGTTAGTCTTCCACAACAAGTTCCTTTGGGAGGGCTACTCTGCGAATTAGACTGACTACACTGAAATACGATCCAGTCAGACATCCCTATCAATATATATAATAAAATATTTTATACAATTTTTATTATAAATAAAAACACTTCAAAATTTATTAATTCAACCTTGGATTCAAAACTTACTGTAAAGGATGACCTTTTAAGGATTCTTCAGGCAATCTGACAATCACTAATGCATGGGACTTTACCTTGCGAAAAAAGAAAAACAGTGGTAGTCCCATAAAAATATATGTTGAAACAAAATATTGGATCAATTCCAATCCAAATTCTCATCATATCGAATTACACTGAAACAAAAATATTTGTATGATACTTAGGATGTGTTTGATTGGAAGGGAGGTGAGGGAAGGGAAGGGAAAATGCTCCCCTCCTATCATTTGGTTCAAAATTTTGGAGAGAAGGGATGCTCAAATTTACCCTTCCCTTTCCTTCTAAACTCTTGTAACAAGTTTACCGGTCTAATTTTTCTACTATTTCATTAATACCCTTGAAAAAAAATTATTATAATTTAAAATATACTGTAATATAATAAAAATAGAAATATATTATTATAAAATTAATTAAAAATATTAATTATATACTTTTAATTAAAAATAAATTAAAAAACAAATTAAAATTTTTAAAAATATATTTTCATAAAATTAATTTATAAAAAAATTGGTTATTATCAATAAAAATATATTTTAAAAAAATAAATAATAAATAAAAATATGTTATTCTTAAATTAATAAAAAATAAAACCCATAAAATTATAATTAAAACATATATTATACAAATTAATTAAAAATAAAAAAAATATTATTATTAGTCAAAATATAAAATTACATTCATGGTAAATAAAAATATTAATGTATTAATTAATGTTAATTTATAAATTAATTTATAAAAATATAAATTAATATGTAAAAGTAAAATAATAAATTACTACCACTCCTTCCCTTCTATCCCCTTTTAAACCAAATAAAAAATCATTAAAAATATCATTCCTCATCTCTATATTAATCAAACCAAATAAATCAAATAAGATGATCATCTTCCTTGTCATTTCTCACCTTTTCCTACCGTCCCTTCTCTTGAAACCAAACACATCCTTGGTGATGGAAAAACATCTATTTCCCAGTGTTCAAAAAACCGGACCGAACCGGCCGGTCCAGGCTGGAAACCGATGAACCGGCCAATGACCCGATTCGGTTAACAATTTTAGCCGACGACCGGTTCGAACCGGTCAAATCGGCCAAAAAAAATAAAAGCTAGAAACAATAAAAAAAAGGGAATCAGAGTGTGATGATGTGGTTCATTAATTTTTTTTAAAAAATATGGTAACAAAATTAGTCTTTAATTTTTTATTTTTTATTTAAACAAATTTATGTATGAGGATATAAGATAAAATTAATTCATTTTATCCCAATTTTTTATCATTAATATTTAATTAAACTTTAAAAATTTAAAACATTGGTAAAATAAAATAATATTATAGGTTTTATCTACTAAGTTTATAAAAAATAAAATATAATCTATTAAATTATATTATTTTAATATAGCCGGTTTAACTCCGGCTTGAACCCGGTGCGAACCATCAACCCTTGAACCACTATCTCACCCGGTTCAATGCCCGGTCCGGTTTTTTAAACCTTACTATTTCCTAAACAAACTGTGGGTACTGGCTAGTCCTATGAGATATTAGTATTTCGATCCAGGTGAAGATCCAAAGTTGCCCAGAATATTTAATGGACAAATAAAGAACTGAGCGTGGCCACGCACTGTGTATTCTCCAAGATTGTGTTAATCTTTTACAGCTGTTCTCAGGATATATTATTACCTAACTTTGTTTTGTTTGGTTGTTTTTTCTTTTTTTTTCTTTTAGTATTTGTCTTTTTAGTGTTCTTGTTTAGTTGTATTAAGGTTTGCATTTTCTTTATATTATATATATATATATATATAAAAGACAATATAACTTTTTTTGTTTGATAAAAAGATGAATCATACGACATTGAAAATACAGTTTCTCTTTCTTTTTCTTTTTCTCTTTTAAAAAAAAGGCGGATTTTACTTAGGATCAATGTTCAAAAAACCGAACCAAACCGAACCGGCCGGTTCAGACCGTAAACTAGTGAACCTGTCCTTGATCCGCTCTGATTGAGTAGTTGAACGAGGGGCTGGTTCAGACCAATCAAACCAGTGTTAAACCAGTCAAACCGCTAACCATTAGACTGGTGGTTTGACCAGTTTAACTTTTGTTTTAAAAAAAATTATCTATGAAAATTTAAAAGGTAGAAACACTGAAAAATGGAATCAGAATGGGATAATATGATTCATTAAATTTTTTTAAAAAAACATGGTAACAAAACTAGCTTTAAATTTTTTATTTTTTATTTAAACAAATTTTCACATAATAACATAAAATAAAATTAATTCATTTTATCCCAATTGTTTTTATTACTGATATTTAATTAAACTCTAAAAATTTAAAATATGGGTAAAATAAAATAATATTATAAGTTTTAGCTATTAATTTTTTAAAATAAAATACAGTTTACTAAATTATATTATTTTAATATAACCGATTTGATCCCGGCTTGACCCCGATCTGAACCATCAACCCTTCAATGCCCGGTTCGGTTTTTTGAACCTTGCTTAGGACAAAAAGAAACGCTTTTTGAGCCAAATACTCTCCAATTCCCAGGATACTACACTATATGAATTATTTATCAAAATACTGCATCTAAAATTGTTCTTCTAAAGAAAGATTTTAATCCTACACACAAATCGTTTATGCGAAGAAGAATGAGTTTAACCCAATATTCAAAAAATCGAAACAAACTGGCCGGTTCAGACCGTAAACCATTGAACCTGTCTTTGATCCGGTCCGATTGAGTAGTTGAACCGGAGACTGTTCAGACCAATCAAACCAATGTTGAACTGACCAAACCGCTGAACCATGGGACCTACTGTTTGACCAGTTTGACTCTTATTTTAAAAGAAAAAATTATTTAAAAAAATTTAAAAAGAAGAAACACTGAAAAATGGAATTAGAATGAAATGATATGGTTCATTAAATTTTTTTTTAAAAAACATAGTAACAAAACTAGCTTTAAATTTTTTATTTTCTATTTAAACAAATTTTCGCATAAGGATATAAAATAAAATTAATTCATTTTATCCCAATCCCAATTGTTTTTATTACTGATATTTAATTAAACTCTAAAAATTTAAAATATGGATAAAATAAAATAATATTCTAGATTTTAGCTATTAATTTTTTAAAATAAAATATAGTTTATTAAATTATATTATTTTAATATAGCCGGTTTGACCCCGGCTTAACCCCAATCTGAACCATTAAATCTTGAACTACTGTCTCATCCAATTCAATGACCGGTCCGATTTTTTGAACATTGATTTAACCTTAAACTGTTTTTCAAAAAATAGTTTTTAATCTCATGGGTCCTTCCCCAATTCCCTTCCCTGGTACCACCAGCCTCTCTCTCCCTTCTCCCCCCAGCCTCCATCCTTCATTTTTTTTATCACACGTTACAAAGAAATCCCATACTATTAGAACTTTGAATATTAATATACAATAGTATAATATATGTAAAAAATAATTAACAATTTCAAAATTTAATTTGCAATAATTTATAAATTTATAATGTATTAGTTTATTTAGTAGTTTAAAAATAAAACATTCAAAGTATATTTTTGTGAAGTTAATTCAAATAAAAGATAAACAAAATATGGATTGTGTTCAAGATGATAATCCATCACCCCAAAAAGATTAATTACTCCAAAATCTTTAGAAATAAATGGCAATAATTGGAACAAAATAAAAATATATACAAAAGGACATACAAAAATATCTAATAACATTTCTATTGAAAGAACCGCCTGCCATGATATAAAGGCAACAAAAATACGGTCCTACTCCTAACTTATTTTTACTTCAATTAATTTCTTTCTATCCCTTTTATTATAGTCGAGAAAACAGATCAAACCCATCGAATTGATCCAATTAAACCCAATTAAATGAAAAATTAGATTTGTCATTTTTGAATACTCAAAAAATTTCAAATCTAAAATTACTAACCCTGTAAAATTTAAAAGGTTCGGTTCATTTTGTACCGTTAACTTTCTTTCTGTTTTCAACGTTTGTTATTAAGCTAAACAATAAATACTCCAAAGTCACTTCACGCACAGATATAGCTGGCAAGCTATGGCTACACCGTCACGTCATTGGCAAATATATTCAATTTCATTAATTATACCCGCCTATTTTTATCTCACCTATTCTCATCTATTTTAGGCAATTATATTCTTTTTTTTCTTTCATTTTATACAGTTATACTGCATGTTACGGATTTAGTGATTTACTTGATGTAAGTACTGTACAGCCTAACAATCTTTACCGGACTTTGAACTTAAACACCTGCTAATAAACTTACCAAATCTTAACTTAGTTCTGAAAACTAAAGAAAGATTAGAGAGAGAATGAGTACTACTCTACCTTAGAGGTATTTATACTACTCTGTCAACTTTTGTGCATGGAAATGGGAGGGAAGTGGAGAGAGAAGATGGAAGAATTGATGGCGCATGCTTCATGAGAGACCTTGATCATTTCATACCACTTGCATCTCATATTCATTTTTGATCATTTTGATAATTTAAAAATAATTTAATATATTATTTTATATCCTTTTAATCATTTCACATATTTCAGAAGCTATTTTGATAAACTATTCAAACATATTCATTTTTTTTACAATCACTATCCTCCTAAAATCTATTCTACCTTCAAGAATTATCTTATGAAAATCGACAAGCCATTCTCAAAATCAAGCTAGTGAGATGTCAGCCTCTTCTTCTTCACTCAATCAGTCGGTCACTCCGCTACCTCTCCCTCAGTCCGACAGTCCCTCACTCCAATCCTTCTCCCTCAGCGTCGCGTTCCTTCCTCATGCTCCTCCATCTCCGTGTCCCTCTCCTTTCTCCTGCTCCAACAGCTCCGTCTCAGTGGAAGTAACAGCGGCAACGCTCCTTCCTCCCCTACTCTCCAACTCTCCTCAGCTTCTCCAAGAGGAGGGGTAGCTACTCGCTAGTGCATCTATCTCCCAAGACAACACGCCACCGCAAGAAACGCGGAAGGTTAACAACCATGGCAACCACACCCTGACACCAGAATGGAGGCCATCGCTGGGGTCTATTTGGAATGACCATATCGTGCAGCCGAGAAAGAGAGGCGTTCCAGAACCGCTAGGTGGAATCGGAAAGGGAAGCTAAGAAGTGAATCTCACTGTCTGAGTGATTTATTTTCTTGTAAGCTACAGTTTAATCGTTTGTCATCGGTCCTGTGTTGCGTTTGTTCTGTGATTTATTTCTTTGGAGCTGACTTTCTAGCTTTTTTGAGGATATCAAGTGTTTGAAATTCAAGTGCCCTAAACCCGCTGACCCGTCTTCCCATGACGGGCCCGTTTAAACCCGAATCCGTCACGGGTCGGTCCGTATTCACAGTTCTACCAAAAACAGCTAATTAGTTCAAGAGTGTGAAAATTGAGAAAGCTGACCTTTGCTCTGCGACCATGTCTCTTCGTAGTTGATCCAATGCTTCATCAAAATATTGCTTGCTGTAATATTCTCTCTCCCAGTCATCTCTTCTTTTTGATAAGATCTCGTAGTCGTCTTCTTCTACATCGCTTTCAGCGCTTTGGAATTCGTCTTCTTCTTCCATGGCACTCTGTAACTCTTGGGGTTCGTATGGGATTATATTGACGAGACGATGATCGCTGAAAAAGAATATAGACAGTGAAAAGCCTCAAAGCATTGAAGCAAAACCCAAAACCTTTGAGCTATAATCAGCTTACCTCTGCGAGATGCAAGATCTGGTTTCCCCTTAATGTCATCCTTGCAACGCGTTTTCTTTCCTTTTTTTATTAATAAAAAATAAGGGGAAAGTGAGACGTGACTGAGTCCACTTCCAGGTCAATGAATGATGCATGGATTTTTTTAAAAAAAATAGAAAAGGAAAAGTGGGGCGATAATCACACTAAACTCCAAAAGAAGAGATTTTATCATCGAAAGGTCCCATGAAATGATGAAATACTCAAATAATTCTGATGAATCAATAGGGGACTTGATTGCCAGTAATTTTAAATGTTTAATTACCAAAATGACCTGTTTCATTTAAAGGAAAACTAAAGGGAAAAATAGGAGGGTTCGTATATCTCTTATGATAATTGATAAGGACCCAAGGGAGTGTTCAAATAATTCTGAAGAATCACTAGGGACTTTATTGTAAGTAATTTAATTTGTGTAATTACTAAAGTGGCCTCCTTTGCCTCTCTCACTTCCTCTCATTCATCACCAGTTCTCAAGGTAATGGTTTATGTCAAGGGAACCGGCACGCTATAGATAAGGGAAATTTGTATTGCAAATATTCAAGACAATAGAAATCTGAAACTTCGATTGCATTTTTACCTCCCGCCTGCTTTTTCTTCCAACCACATAATCCTTCATTTCTACATAGAATCAAATATTTCTTGAAATGTAATATATATTACTTCCGATTTTTAATATAAGAAACTTTTTACTTTTTTAGGGAAACAAAAAAAAAATAAATAAAGTATTTAATTGTAACATATATATCGATTTATAAGGAAAAAAAATTATTTTAAAGAAAAATAATCAATATACCAATTAATTAGCTTCATTAATCTCTAAAAAAAATTAAATAACTCTTATATAAAAGACCGGAAGTAATACATATTAAAGCCCTCCAGTACTTCCTTTGCATTATTCACTCTCTTTGTAGGCATAAAGCGAAACTTAAGAAATGACTTTCAACAGTGGTCATTGTTGAAAGTCTACTTTTTTTTTAGAAGTGACTTCATTTGTCGTTGCTGAAAGTCATTGTAGAAAAGACTTTCAACAATGAATTTGGTTTAAAAAAAAACTTCAACTGGTTAATCACATGAGCGGGATATAAAGAAGCAAAATTTGAAAATTCTATTATCCTTATAAACTCAATATAAGACTCGACTAGAGCTGAGAAAATAAATCAAACTTTGTTTAGACTTGTCTAATTTTTTTTGTTTTAGGCCTAAGGCTTGCAGGCCAGCTCGTGAAGCCGACTCAGTCTTATACTTCCACATATTACAAGTAACATAGGAGACATCTCTATTTTTCCCTGGGGAATCCGTAGAATTACCACTGCTTTGTTTTCAATTCGCCTCTGACCATCAAATTCAAGCTGTAAAATTAATTTGGGAAGGGATATAAAAATTATATTGTGTCATTTCATTTCTTGCATTAAAACATTTAAACATAATATTACCTCTTATTATAAATCATGTGAGTAATACTTAAAACAATTTTCATATGCAAGTGTTGAAATTTTCGTTCATAATATATTATAATTTTCACTTAATTTAATTTAATTTAATTTTGATAACATTTATGTCTTAAAGAAGAAAATATGCTGAAATGACATGAATTTTACAAGGTTATCACAAATTATAAGTTTTCAAAACTTAATCTAAAAGTCCATTATTTAAAGATATCTATAACATTTTGTTAGTTATTTATTATACGTCATGGATCAACTTTGTGACAAAACAAACCTAGCAGCCTCTGATGTCCAATTGCCAACACCGAAACTTCGGTGGCCGGTGGGGGTCGATTGAAGTGGTATATTTTTTAAATAACAGTTAGTCTAGCAAAAGCGCAACATTTCTAATTTTTTTTTCCCTAAAAACTTAAGGGCATTTTGGTCTTTTGGTAAAATTTCAAAGTTATCACTGCCACTGACATTATGCAAATTGAGATCACCTTTTTGGGGTTTTGCAAACTTTGGGTATTTTAATGAAATTTCTATTTTTTAGTGCCACATAACCATACTTTATATTTATTTTTAATATCTTGCTACGCGTATCTTATATTATCCATTTTTTAAATAGTTCACTGTTATGAATATTCTTATGTGATATCTCCTATTATCCATTATTATCTTTTATATTCCCTTATTATCTTATGTAATCTTTGATATTAATTTATACTGATATTATAAATCCATACCTATAAAATAAGTACCATGTATCTATTATACAGACTTGAGAGAGTCAATAAGAACTATCCCTTTCATTGCTCTTTATTTTCCTTGTTTCCTTTATCTTCTTTGAGTTTTATAACAAATTATCAATATGACACTCTAGCCTTTATATTCTAATTCACCAGTCAGGTCGATGAATATATGTATGGATCTAACCCAGTTTTATTTTTTAATCTAGAAAGTTTTTTGAAAAATCGTCCCAAGAGGACCTAGTTTTGGTTCTTCAAGTATGATTTCAATCTAATTTTTTTTTAGATCCATCTCTTATAATGCTAGTGGATTTTTTCCCCTCTTTGACGGAAAGACGAATCTGTGTTTAGATCTACAAATATGTGCGAGCGCTTGCTCTTTATCTGGTGTGGATGCGCGCGCGCGTGTGCTCGCTTTCTCGTCCTGAAGATTGCTCACCAAAATTCATGGCTTCTCGCCAAAGAAGGAAAAGCTTTGAAATTATTTTTCGAAAACTACATGTGTATGAATATGCCTATATGTATCTGGATCTACATATATGTATGTACGTGTGTGTGAGTGCTTTCCCGATAAACCACCATTGAAAATGCTCCCATGGCTGTCGGAAAGCCCCTTGTCGTCACCTAAGAAGAAGGTCAAGTGAAAGAAGATAGTCTTAAAAAAAAACAAGTTCCAACGGTTGTATGGTAAAGGATGGAACTGGATCATGCTGGAAACTGGGTCTGATCCAGGGGATCAAACTCAGTGAAAAAGATTCAAAAGGGGAAAATGTTCAAATTCACTCAAGAAGTTTTCATTTAGGAGCGTTGAATATTCAGAAGTTTTTTTTTTGGCTCAATTTCTCTCTAGAAGTTTCCAAAACATATCAATTTATCCTTGACCGTTATTCAATGTTAACTTGGACCGTTAACTGACACGTGATGCTCTAATAAGCCACCTTATCGCCACATGGCACTAAATATGGAGCGTCATGTGTTAGTTAACGGTCAAAGTTAACATTAAATAACGGTCAGGGCAAAATTGATACGTTTTGGGAACTTGTAGGGCAAAATTGAGTCAGAAAAAACTTCTGGATACCCAATACTCTTGAGTGTAAACTTCCGAGGTAAATTTGGACCTTTACCTATTTAAGAAAAAAAGTTTCTGAAATGCCATTGGGCTGCACTATTTGGCCTACATGTTTAAAAAAAATCTGAAAATCATTTGGGCTTCACATTTTGGGCTAGGGTTTATTAAAATAATACTTCTTTAATGTATGGATTCCATTTGGAAATTAATTTTGCGCTACATTTGGACCACTTAACATTTGGGCCATGTTTTGGGCCATATCATTTTTATATCCAGAATATATATATATAGATGTGTGTGTTTGAAAATAACTGTGACTTTGTCACATGCCATTTATGGAAATTTAATTTCTTTTTTTTTATTATTTAGCTATTTCACAATTTAAAAGGTTTGCAAATATTTTATTTGAGTGAAATAGGTTGAGATTAATTTTTGAACAATATTTGAGTATATGAAAGAGTGGGATGTTTTAAAACTCCAAATCAAAACGTGCATATATGGTTATTTCAGTGTGCTATATGATATTTGTGATTTCTCATTTAATTATCAAATTAATTTTGGAAATATTCTGTTGAGTTAGATTAAGTTGATTCTCATTTGGGTCATTTGTAGAACATTTCTAAAATTGTTTTGGGCTGAATAAAGTTGTTTTAACTTCACCTTTATCTTTTAATTGCTCAGTAATTTTATTAATTTCTATTAGTTAAGTATTAGATTAAATTGTTTTAAATTCATCTGTTAATTTTAATTATGTTTTTTCCATGCATGATTTATTTCCTCAAATTGTATAATATTCTTATTTAATTGCATAATTTATTTTAGGTTGATATCCAATGGCTAAAATTGTTCTAATTATTAAATTTTGCAATTATTTAATTGTTTGAATTCTGCAAACTTGTATTTGAATTGAAATATGGAGGAATACATTATTATATGGGTGCATATAATAAGGAAAGAATTCAATAATTTAGTTTAAATTAATTGATTAAATTCTCTTACAAATTATGTATATTTGAAATTCAATTGCATACAGTTAATATTTGTATTTAATATGTAATATTGGGTAGTAGTCATAGCATTCTTTATATTGCATACATAAAAGACACATTTGTTCTTTAGAACAATTTAAAAGAAATATATGACCATCAGAAGCTGGTTATCATTCTGAAAACCCATTATGATTGGATGCATTTGCATTTACAAAACTTTAAATTTGTAAGCGATATAGGGAGAAATGTTTTAAAAAATATGTTGGATTAATTTCTTACCTTCTCATAGCTGGACAAAACAACAATTTTTTGTTGAAAAATTATGAATATGTTCAATAAGCTTAATTCTATTCTCAGAAATGAATATATTTATAATTAAATTTAATAATGGCGGTAGTCGAAATAGTGGATATGCCCACAGCTATGGGCATGAGAGGTTAGAATCGTAGTGGTTCTAATTCATATTTGAAGTGGAGAAAAACTTATAAGACTCATAAAAATCTACTTGCAAAACCCATGGGACCTACATACCAGTGCTTATTCTCTCTTTTACTATTCTCAACATGTAAATAAATGCATTTTTCAGATAAAAAAAAAATGCATTTTCACCTCGTAGACATTATTCATCAATTATACATATATTATAAAAATACCACAAGCTTTTTTATGACATTGATTTTCTTTTTAATCGATGTTAAAACACTATTCTGTAATAGTTTCATTCATGGCTTCTGGTAAGTGTTTATCAGTTTCAACAAAACATGAAAAGGGTGAAAGGAACAAGATATTAGCTAAGAAATTATTGACGAAATTTTAGGTTTGTCACGAAATTTATCACTAAATGTAATTATTGATGGAATTTGTTTAGTAGGGTGACAAATTGGGTTATGAACGGAATTCCACTTTGTTGCAAATTATTGACAAAATTTCTGACCTTCGATAATTTACCCATGAAATTTTTTGAAATTCAAAAAAAGGTCAAGTGTCATGCCTCATGACCTCCATCTCGTCTACCACACGTTGCCATTTGATAAACTTGACACCCTAAGCACACGTGAGCCTTTACTAGTTGAGCTGCGATTATTGCATTCTTTAAACACATTTAAATATAAATAACATTCTGTTACATAATAAATTGCATATATACACATATATGATATATAATTGTATTAGAAACTAAAATAAAATTGAATAATAATTTTAATTTTAAATGGATAGAACTTCAAAAGAATGTTTATGTATTTATTATAACTTTTTAATATAAATTAATTTCAAATTAAAAATATTTGAATTTTAAATCTAGAATGAATTTTCTTATAAATATAGTTTTAGCCAATTTTGAGTTTGAATTATATTTTTAACTAGCATTAATTAATTAAAACTAAAAATTTATCTGTTTATTATTTTATATATTTATATTTTATTTCATATATAATATATGATTGATTGGGAAAATTTTTTAAATATATTTATATGATTATTAATATCATAATTTTTATTTTTGATATAAAAGTTATTACAAATAAAATATACATTAAATTTTAGCCACATAATTACTAACAGAATTTGCCACGAAATAAAGATACCCCATATAAAATTAGTGACAGAATTTATCATAGAATTGGCGTTGAAATGTTTTTCTATGATTAATTTAGAGATATAAAATTTCCAATTGAATTTTCAAAACAGATTACTGACGAAAAAGATTCTATAGCTAATTTCGTGAGAAATTTGATTTTTGTTTGGTAGTGATTGAGTTATAGAGAAAGACCTTTAATTTGATGTAATATCCCAAAATTTTAGCTAGAGTTTATAAGATATAATTGGCGCCTTAATAAGCTATTGAGAAAACAAAAATGTTTCAAAAATAAATTATGGGGTCAAAAGTTATTTTGGGAAGTTATTTCTATTTTTCGAGAAAGCGTAAGAAAAATATGAAAAAGATAAATTTTAGGCAAGAACTTTTGAGAAATTAATTTATAGGCTAGAGAGTCAAATTGAGAAAGAAAATCTCCATTTAATATGAAGGATCTAATTGGAGAAATTTTGGGATTTTATTATAATTGTTATAAACATTATATATATGGATGTTCATAAACTCTTGGCCTTCTATATTTCATTCATCATAACCTCTCTTATGAATAGCTTTTAGAGATTGTTATTGTGCACTTATAGGATTGATGTTGGTATTTTCTATGTAACATTTAGTTGAGTAGAAGGCCTATATATATGAAAGCCATGAGATACATATGTGAGATCTATGTGAATGAGAATCTCTTTCTTTGTCTCCAATGCTCTCTTGCCTCTCTTGTCTACTCATCTCCCTTATATCAAATACTTTATTTTATAACACGTTATCAGCACGATCGTAAAAGCTATTCTTGCAAAACTTGTGAAGAGCATTGTGATGAGTGTTCTCCAATTCATTGCAAAGGGAATTGAGATCATAGGTTATGCAATAGATTTCACGTATGCAACTCTGATCTCTCTCTCTCTCTTCTCCCACATGTATGTGAGTGTCCCATGAATTTAGTTGTGCGTCACTGAGTTTGAGCGCCATTGAGTGATCGTTTGCGTTCACAAGGGAGATGGGGTCTACGGTTTCAATATGCAATTGTCTAGTTCTTCACCAAGTGATTCCGGGCAAATGGTATGTGACTCTTCATTTTCCTTTTGGGCTGACCATACATGTGACGTGGATGGTGAATGAAACTTGATAATATTTGTTGATTATGTGGCTTAATCAATAATGGTTTCTTTGGTAAAAGCCTTTGCATTTTCCATCACTTAATTGGCGTGCATGTCCTTAGGGATTTCATATATAACTTTTCCCTTAATATATTTGTGGGCGAACGTATATATTTTGTCAGTTTCACGTGTGTTTTCATGGTCATGAAAGCAAGGGTCTTACTATTTAACAGTTTTGCATGATTTAATGAGAATTTATTATGTTTAAAGTCATTTGCTCACATGCATGATTGTTGCGTAGTGGAATTAAATTTTTGTGATTAAGTGTATAATTATCTTTCGGTTATCTAGATAGTAATGGGTTTTTATTTACATTTTAAATGTGAATGATTTCCTTGTGGTTACATATAAGCATTCAACTATGAATAGAAGGAGCATAATGTTAATAATGAGAAACGGAGAATATGTTACCATTTGACAATTTCTATGATACTTTAAGGAGTTTAAAGTGTATTGTGATGTTGCAATAATGTGGCTGCATTTGACAGTTTCTATGATGCTTTCAATCTTGCAATTAGAATAAATATTGGTTTAATTATGGCTTGATTTTCAATATATAACCGACAATAATAAAATATCATATTATAATGAAGTGTGGTAATGTACCAACTCCATGAATATGAATAAATGGTGGGTTCCTACGGTTCTGACAGCAATGAAAAATAATAAATATTTTATGGTGTTGTGAAATGTTTTAATATATATTATTACATTATTTATGTTAGAAAATAATTTTTCGATTGGCGAATTCAATTCCTATGACCAGTGGGAGGTTGTATTATATTTTGCTTAATGAGTATATTAATTTGAATGAATGAGAATTCATTGTGATTAAAGCCATTTGCAACAAAGTCGCATATTGGAATTGATTTTTTGTAAGTAAGAGGATTATTATCTTTCAGTTATGCAAATATTAATGGGAAGTTTAAAGTATGATCATAATAAAATTTCTTTTTATAATATAGCTTTATTAGACTTTAAACATATATTAGATTCCATCCCACGTGATGGCTTCTATTAGCATCTTTAATGGGTTTACATTTTTTTTTAATATATTGTTGCTATGCTTATAGTTCTGTTAACAAAATAAAAATAAAAATAAAAATAGTAACGATGGTTGTTTTATTAGCTTTGGTTAAAATTGATTATTCTCATTTGTAACGTTTTTACTGTTACGATTCATCACGATGCAATAATAGCTGCAAGACTTATATGTCATCACACCCATGAGATAAGGACCAATCTAAATAATTGTGTTGCATGATGCAATAATATTTCATTTGCTCGGGGTTACTATATATCTCTGTATGTATCTTATGGTGTTGAAATCACTGTCAGTGACATAATGATAGGCATGAGTCATTGATTTTTATCTCAACTCGAAAACATAATTTCAATGTTTGCATACAAATTTTGAAATGTGAATGCCATATTTTAAATATGTGATTATGTGGTGATTTTTGTAATGTGGTCTGGAACACAAACTATGATTTTTTTTTTTTGTGATACTTTGTGAAATTAGAATGACAAGATTTGAAGAAATTCTAATTTAATTAGAATGGAAGGGAATTATATAGTATGAGATTCTGATCATAAGATGTGAAATATTTAAAAGTGTGGGGGTGCCTAGTAACCTTATATGTGTAGCGAGGTAACTTACAATCATTTTGGCCAAATAAAATACGTTTGTAAAATTATATAAATTGTTGGCTCCTTTAAAAATATTAAGGTGCATCGTGAATTAAGTGGAGGCTATATTATTTGCTACTCAGCACAAGTTTTGTGAATTATCAAACTTTTATGTTGCTTGAAACAAGTAATGAATAGGTATGAAAATTTCATCATTTACTTAGAGATAAGTGTGTCTCAATTTTCATGATTTGTGGATGTATATCTATTTTGGTAAAAATATGCATGAGTATTCATGATTATCATAATCTTGAATTTTTAATGTGAATGGCATTTTAGTTATAATACTTTGTTGCTTCAAATTGGATTTGAAAGCATGGGTGAATCAAATGTGATTTTGGTTGTTATAATCTCATATCGTTAGGGTCTATCCTTTTAAATAAAAAAAAAGAAAAAGAAAGAAAGATTGGAAAATTTTTGGAGAAGAAAATATGTTTTGTTATGTGAATTGGGAAAAATTAAATGAGTATTTATTTAGTTTTTTGAGAAAATTCATATTTTGGATGGAGTTTCAATCATACAATTCATATAAACCTTTGATCCCTAAAATGAATGTCAAGTTGAGGTGTTATATTAAGATTTTAAATCAATATGTTATGAAAAATGAAAAGTCGTTACAGTAAACCAGAAGTTTTACTGATCTAAATAGATTTATTGTTGGTGTGACTTGTTTGATCATCTGATCGAATCACATATATGATGTAACAAATTATTGAAAGATTATTTATTGACATTCATAGAAGAACCATAAGATTTTTCATAAACAGCCAACATATTATGTACGCTGTTTGTTCTCAAAGAAAATTGATTATAATTTGAAATGGATTTTTATATTTCTGGAAATATGTTAACTTATATGGGCCAATTCGAAAAGCATGTGAACCATACAAATATTCAATAAATTTGATAGATAGATCTATAATATGGTTACATATGTGATTATTAATAACTTGCAGCCTAAAATTTGCAAGATTGTTTGAATAAATCATTATGTTCATGAGTGCACGATTTCCAGATTATATGATCTATAATCATTTATAAAAGCCTCAATATATAACTTGATCAATGTTTATGAGAGCAATATTTTCATTTCAAAGTTGGCATATTTGACTTGATATATTGAAACATTTACACATATCAAGCCAACAAAGTTTTTTCACATAAGAGGAAGAAATTAAGTTGCTGGAAAAGAAAATATATTGAATGCTTCATTGCTATCAAATTTAGATCCTCAAATATAACAGTATGAACCTAAAATTCATCGAATATAGCATTCGTGAAATATTGCAAAATATTTGCTAGATGTTATTACTGACCTGAATGAGTATAATTAAATCTCATTTTCCAGCTAAAAATGCTCCAATTAGTGTAAATGAAAATGAGACATGCCTGAAGCATGGGAAACCAATCGGTTCCAAATATTACACTTTGGATAAAGAGGAGCATATCAGTAAGATGATCATATTGAGGAGGCTGGTACTTTAGAAGATGCCAAGACATAACTAATTGCAAAACCTCAAGAGAGGTTCAGGTACCTGAAAAGTAATATTGAGATTTTGATAAGTTATATCGTAATGAGAAAAATGGAACCGAAAAGGATAAAGTTGTTGACAACAGTTTTGATAATAATATCACGTGATCAAATGAGGATCTTATACATAAATCTGTTGTACAACGTAAGTAGAAAAGTGATTGGCCAAGATGAAAAGGAAAAGGAAAAGATGTAATGAAAATATGATTACGTTATTTCAATGTAAGAGTTATGGACCTGCAGTCCAAACACATGAGATACAAAATTATTAATTATATGATATGGGAATATTTATGTGAAAACAAAAATTTTCACAATGAAATGATGATTATGATGCGATATATTATTTTATGGTGGATGAAAAATAATTACTGGTTTGGCAGGATATGAAAAGGTATGCATCTATTGAATATTGTTAAAGTCTATGCATATGACTCAATGAACAGTTAAATGCATATAAAAAAAACAAATCCTTGAAGGATTTGACATACCAGGAGCATGCCCAAGAACATCATTATACATCCTATATATTTTTTGAGTTTAATGAACTATATGTCCTATGTGTTTATTCTATAATAATGTTATATTGTGACTAAGTTTTGCAGGATATGTTATGATTATTTTCATGATAATTTTTTTTTTGTGAGTTCTATGGTGCATAAGGCAAAAAATGCAGGGTGTATGAAATATTCAACATATCTAGAAGAAATGATGATGAATGCATGCATAATTTAGATAACAAAAGGAGATCAGCTGCTTAAGAAATCATCCATGACAGTCACGTTCGAGAAAATATACTTACAATGAGTTATATTGTCATCAGGGAGAGTAAAAGTGATGTCGTTATCATATGAAGAAGTAAAATTAATACTATCTTCAGGGGGAGAAAATATCATGCCGCACCTTTTTTTTTCCTTAACCAAGGTTTTGTCCCATTGAGTTTTCCTGGTAAGGTTTTTAACGAGGCAGCTTCAATATATATATTGTGTACTCTTTTTCCTTCATTAGGTTTTTGTCCCACTGAGTTTTTCCTAGTAAGGTTTTAACGAGGCACAATATATGTTTATGGACATCCAAAGGGGAGTGTTATAAACATTATATATATGGATGTACATAAACTCTTAGCCTTCCATATTTCATTCATCATAACCTCTCTTATGAATAGCTTTTAGAGATTGTTATTGTGCACTTATAGGAATTGATGTTGGTATTTTCTATGTAACATTTAGTTGGGTGGAAGGCCTATATATATGAAAGCTATGAGATACATATGTGAGATCTATGTGAATGAGAATCTCTTTCTTGTCTCCAATACTCTCTTGCCTCACTTGTCTACTCATCTCCCTTATATCAAATACTTAATTTTATAACAATAATGAATAAATGACCATTTTACAAATAGTGTATATTAGAAGGGTAAAGAAGTTATTTTCTTCCCTCTCCACACATGCCACACATTTGGCAGCCCCTAAATATGTTGGGCTTCTTCTTTCTTCATTCTTCTTCTAGCATATTTCGCTCTCTTTTAGAAATGCTTCTATAAGCATTTTCACTGAGTCGAAAAAAAATTCCTTTCACATACTTACTTTAGATTGCTCAAAATTACTTTTCAAAAACTATTCCCAAAATGCTTTCATTTGAAAGAAAGACCGGAGGGAAGGGAGGGGGAGGTGGAGGGGGAGGGGGGGTGGAGGGGGAGAGATTGGGAAAAGGAAAGCACGTCGCCGGAAAAGGATCCACAGGCCGGTCACGCAACCATATTATCTTATTGAGGTGAAGCCTTTTGACCCTTTCTCCAGTCTCTGATCTCTAAATCGCTGCCTTTGGGGTTTATGGGTAATAACTAAAAATGGAACTTGAAGGTTTATTCACAGATTAAATTCATATATGTAACAGATTAGTTCTTCTTTAAGCTTAATTGATTTTGCATGTGTGATCTTCTCCGATTTTGGAATCTGTATGCGTGGGAGTGTTGCTGTCCCGACGAGCTACGCTTGTTTCTGAGAAAGAAGGACTAGTTAGATGAACAATAAGTGAATAATGAGAAAATTTGCGTTGAAAATGATATTACATGATTTTCCCCTTCTTATTTGCTGTTGAAACCGAATTTGTGGCTTGTGCTTTGAGCAATTGCATGCTGATTTGAAGCTAGAAAATAATTTCAGAATAAAAGAGGATGTCATACGCTTGAAAAATTTGAGTTGTGGAGGGTGGAAACTAATTTAAGCTTGCTGTTTTAATGCTCCATCATGCGTTAGAGGTGCTTGGGAAAATAACTTTTAGATTGTATATTGGGGACTGATCGACATCTTTATGAGGGGTAATGATTAAAAGGTAAGTGTTACTGTGGAGAGTTGTGTCGTCTAAATGCTATCTAAATAGTTGTTGTTTGTAATTGTTATATCAGTATGAAGAAGGTTATTGAAGCAAAATTTCCAGATCTAAAGTGAGACTTATGAATCTGGAATTTTCAGAATTAAAGTAAGGCTTTTGTGAAGATTAGAAGGATTAGATCATAAGCATAATCATGCTTAGTAGTTAGTATAAGACTTGTATCGGCTGTTTTTATCACATGCATGCTGATTTATAAAGATAGAAGAAGCACTTTGTGATTCTGGAAAATAAAAATCAAATCTTAAAGGTGCTATAGGATATGAGCTATAGCTTGTATCAATGATGAGGGTGCTATGGTTTAATGATTTCCACGGCGCTGTTCGAATTGTGAGGGATAAAATAAAAATTGAACCACACACAATTGTAATGCTTCAGCGTGTGTTAAAGTTATATGCAAGTGAAAAATGAATTCAATGGTTAAAATGATATTCTTGAAGCTGAAAACTGATTCAAGTTTGCCACTGTTTTGAGTTTCCTAAATGAGAAGTTAGTGGACCAAGTGTTGAAGTATGATTTGAGAAATTAGCCACCGTGAAAACTAAAATTTGTGAAGTTAAGCTTGAAGAATAAAGCTTGATGTTTCTTGGTGATTTTAAAATCCAAAACCTCTGCTAGAGAGTGCAGTAGTGTTAGATCCTATATGAGATACATAAAAGAAGGTTAAACAGTTCATAGATATATAACAGAAGATTGGGTATTAATTGGTTCTGTTTTGTGGTCACCAAACCAAATTACACTCTCTTGCTAAGGTTAGCCTTGAATTCAAGAAGCAAGCAAGGACATAGGAAAGTTAAAACTGCTTAATCATGAATAATACTAAGAACCTGAACTTAAGAGTAATATCTCAAAGCTTATATATTGATATTTTCAGGGTTGTGTTAAGGGTAATGTTCATTAGTTGGGATATTTCATGGCGTAATGAGCTACAGTCCAGTTTCTTTTTCTAAGGTTAACAGCTGGTTTAATTAGTGTAAAATGCTTCTTGATGTTAAAAGGAAGCCTCTAATAGTCAAGGGATAATTTAAAGTCCTTAAATCAATGTATTGAGATGAAGAAACAGAGCATGTGGTTTCTGTGAGGTATTAGTGATTTACATGGTCCTAATGTTCTTAACAATTGATGTGTGATGTTTATTTAGGGCCATTGGATATTGTGGAAGTGAAAATGGAAGTTTTGACAATGAAGCTCTTAATACAGAAAGAAAAGGAAATAAGGAAAGCAAGAGGGATATAGTAAAGTTCCAAAGTAACAACTTTATCCATTCTTGCATTTAAGTTGTGCTTGTGTTTATTATGCTTCCTAGCTTGCCATGGGTTGAATAATTTATTTTATCTTGAACATGTTGAATGATTGTTTTGAATCGTCTCATGGCCATGATTGACAAGTCTATATTTTAAGTGCATGTTCTTGTTATGTATAAGCCTTGGCAATGCCATTTGTTAATTAATAAATGATGGAAGTATAACTTGATTGTTTGAATAATAATTGTTTGCTACTGAGATTCTTTGAATCTCATCCATCAATAAGTCACAATGCTAGGTTATAAGCTTATAAGAGAAAAGTGAATGCAAGAGGCAAACTGTAAGTAGAACAAGAGACATAAGCTTCTCTGACATTATTTTTTCTACAAGTTATCAAATGTATAACAATTCTTATAAGTTGTGTAAATTTAATATAAGGCCTTGGCTTGTACATATGATATATATTGATAATAATAAGTGATTGTATGCCTAAATACGGCCTTGAAAGTATGATTTTAAGATATATGATTATGATTGTCTAAATTGAACAGTTTTCAGGGTATGATTGATGTTTGATTCATTAAAGTAGAGTAACTAATCTCTATTGTTCATGATAATTTTCATGGACGAAGTAGACACATGGGGCTTCCCATCAAGTCCTAAATGAGGTTAATGGAAGTTCTATAGATTAAGTTATGAATTTTTAAAGTTGAGGCACAAAGTGTGTTAGTAAAACAAAGAGGGTTTAGTAAATCAATAAACTGTATTAACTGCCATATTTTATGGCTAAGATTATATGTTTCTCATGTAAAGGACTACAAGAGCTTTTAAAAGAATTTTATAGCACCCTCGTACAATTTTTTTTTAAAATTAGTTATGATTTTTCAAAGTTGGATTGAAAATCTTAAAATACCAAATGAATAGTAACCCAATGACCAAGATGAAAGTTTTTAATTTATGAGCTTTAATTATTTATTCGCCTGAACCATAATGCTTTCGAATGTGCAATAGGTTATGTAACTGAAGGGTGTCATAGTTTCAAACTGAGTAAGGGTAAGATATTGTGCCTTTTAGAAGTGATTTGAAGGTCAAAATAGGAGATCTTGTCATTCCACAGACAAGTGATAGAGTTCATATATTTGGGATCAATTTTACAAAAAAAAATGGTGAAATTGATATAGATGTTATTTTTTACCAAAAAGTACCTCATAAAGTAGAAGGGAAGTTTTATCACACCGATAATCAATATGGTAGTGAATATTGGGCTTTAAAATGATTACATGATCACAAAGTGTGGGTAAGAATAGATGAGGATGTAGATATGAGTGGTCACATGAGAAAAGATAATATTCGTAATGAAGTTATACAATGAAGGGTGGGAGTGCCACTTAAATGAAGGAAAAATGGCAAAGAATTATTTGAGGTGATTTGGACACATATAGAGACACCATTGGATGCAACAATGAGAAAAGTAAATCAAGTTATTTGGAGCCTAGTAAAAAGGGTAAGGAAGACTAAAGAACACTAAAGGAGGAGTGTGACCTTTGAGTTGATGATTTATCTAAAGATTTGGTTTTATATTGAATTCAATGATGTTATATGATCCATATAGCCGATTTCATTTAGAAGAATAAGACTTTGTGAATGAAAGTATCACTATAAGGTTTTTTTTTTATAGATATATTAACATGGAATGATTTTTTTTTAGTCAAAGGAAGTTTCATTTCAACAAATAGCTATACAGATGCAAATACACTTGTCACTTTGAACCATGATTTACAACATGAATTTGAATAAAGAAAGGTTAACAATTAGTCTCCCCCACGCATTGCACAACGTTTTCGCTTACAACAGCCCCGTCTACACGCGACTGCAAGGACTTCTGCATGACACAATGGATAGCCAAATATGGAAGGCATGGTTGAATATTGAATGTTAAAAAGCTAACCAGATTTCAAAATAACTATGCTTAGTAGAATATTATTGCTAATATTCGAATACAACATTGTTCAAGATAAGAAAAAAGCCTCTAAAAAAAATTTCAAAACATTATAAAGTTTAAGGACAACGTAATTTAAGTTCATACTTAAGTAATCAAGTTAAAAATACCGGTTTCATCAAATATTTAAGTGGTGATTAAGAACTCTCAACTATGTTACAAGTGAAAGATAAAATTTAGAAACCTAATAATACAATGTCTTTACTTGATAGCTTGATGTCTTTTATCATTTCGGAACTCAACTCATTGTGCTCTATTCGCTTGATTCTCCTTGGTGTCCCGTTCCTTACATCGAAGGTCATGACATGCTGGGATCACCACCAATCAGAGTGGTTGCTTTCTAATTAATACTTACTTTTCAATTTTGTCCATACAATTAATACTCATTTACAATTCTACCAATTAATACTTATTTAATCAACATTATTTGATAAGCGTAAAAACGAAAACATATTTCAATTTATAACATATTAAATGAGTTAACTATCACTTTTTGATTTCTTTGAATTAGTTTAAATGACAAGAAGCAGCATCTAATATATTATTCACTTCCTTCAATTCTGCCAAATCATTGTTAACGTTTAGAATAATAAAAGTTAGGGATCTTAATTACATTTTTATGTTCATTCATCTCCGTGATATTATAGAACCAGTGGCGGTTTAATTTTGTTAATTTGGATATAAAAGTGTTATTTCAAAGGCTTCATACGTAATGGCCACATGTGTTGTAATTAAATTATAAGCTTCGTTTCATCAAATATATATAAGCTTCGGAATAACTGATTTCGTTATTTTAAACAAATTGTTAATTATGTGTACGCCCAATTGTGGCACAAATGTGAGCCAAGATACCTTCTGTAGTATGAGTTTCATTACCAAAGAGATGATGAATTTTCTTAATAATCCATTATAGTGGTAATGTATTTTAATAAAGGTTTTAGGTGAAAAATGCTTATGTACTTTTTCAAAATGAGCACCTGACACCATATAGTTTTTTGAGTGCAGAAATATACGAACTCAATTAAAAGGAGCAAGTATACCATTTTTGTTGACCATCTCAAATGGCTGATACAATTTAATTTTATGGGTCCCATACGTGCCGAGGTGTAACTGCTTCTCATGCTTTTCCCTTATCTCTCCTGTAGATCTATCTCACACACTTAAATCCCATTCAACCTCTTTTGCAAAGCTTCGAGGTCTCATCCATGGTAGCAACACTCTATGACTTTTTGAAGGGTTATATAGTAATACTGACGGAACGCAGAATTCTTCGCCGTCGGGTTTGGCTGAAACGGTGTGCAGCTAAAGCCGTTAGTGTTGGCTGTGGAGGAGGCACTGTGCAAGATGAGTTCACTGGTTTTTGAGGAGTCGTCAAACCTATGAGATAGTAAGCAGTAGGAGAACCTAGTTAGATCCATCTGGGAGGGCAGCGATTCTGGTCCACGAACTAAACCCGGCTATCCCAGCGGACTGGCGAGTTGACATGAGGTAGCAAGAAGTGCAGGGGAGCGAGACCAGGTTGCTTCCTGTGTCCAGGACGAAGGCAAAAGTTTGAGGTGGGGTTCCAAAATTAAGATTAATGGAGTATCCACCTTAGCTTTCCGGATAAGCTTGCTTTTTGACAAGGGGATGTTTGGTATTGGGGTCGTTGTGGACTCTCTTTGGAGTAGCAGAGGAGAGTACTTGGAGGGTCTCAAATCGATCCGAAGACGGTTGTGCTCTTTTTTCTTCTGTGTTTTTATTTTTTTTTTGGGGGGGGGGGGCATCAGA
>QFDD01000556.1:0-43768 GCA_006871305.1 Vachellia collinsii
GGAAGTTAAACAAGAAACACGTTCAAAATTAGTCAAATAAAGTCCCAAAAAATATTAAATGATGTAACGTAACAAGATTCAGTAACAATGTACACATGCAGGCAATTGCATTACTCACTGTTTTATAACCTAATATGTTCCTTGACGTAGGATCATCCCAAATAAGGAGAAGCACTCTGACTCCTTCCTGCGATTTGGACCTTAGAAGGTCACCCAGTGTGTAACCTGACGGATCACCAACATCCCTTACCAACTGAACTTTGTGCCATACTGACCACCCTGCAATATAAATCAAACGCCGAGCTTGACGTATGGCATCAAAGATGTCATGCCAACATTTTCCATGTGCATAATACATCCCTTGGTCAAGTATCACATTAGGGAGGCAGCCATCTGGAACATGGGCATCTTGATATAGAGTAACAGTTCCACCTTTCCTTAGAGGAAAATAAGTGCCAGGAACTCCAGTGTAGTCCGGTCCTGCTCCAACTCCTTGGTGATAAATGCTCAGTCTCTCCATTGGAATGTACTGAATGGATAATCTCAAGACAGCACCTGGCTTACAAGGCTTCCCACTATTATTCAGCACAGGGTAGGTCCCTTCTATTCTTCCCCCGGAGTATATTTGTTCCACAGGAATTGATACAATGCCAATGACCTGTGAGCCTACTACATCACTGTCCTTAACAACAAAGTGCACTTCAGCAGCATTATGTGCAACAGGAACATGGAAATGTTGGGTCCAAACAGGATTCTCACTGTTGCTAATCACAAAAGTCCTTGCAATTACAGCGTTAGATACAGAAATGGTTACATAAGGATCACTAGTAATCTTCTTACTCATAGTTCCCTCAATTTTATTTCCCATATTTCCTGGTAATTTACCAAACATATCCCCTAAAGTTTTGTGGAACATGTCCATATTTGGAAGATTTTTGGCTTCATGAACCCATATATCTAAATTGCCATGTAGGAGCAAAACTTTCAATGACCCTTTATTCTGCGATGGAACAATCTGCAAACTCTGACTATGAATTGAATCATTAAATGAGTCTGAATTAGATGAAAGTTTTGACGAATCAATCCGACCAGAGTAAGAAGATTCCCATCCAGAGAAGGAGTTATTATTAGGATAACCATAAAATTCCTCTCTCCTATCTTGGACTGAAATGGAATGTGCCGGTTGCTGGCCTACAGGTGCAGGGGGTGATGCAGGAGCGGTTGGCTGGTAATTGGACAAGCTAACTTTGTCCATAAGATCATCCAAAGGTGGGTATGCAGAAGTCCGAGAAGGACTGAAACTATGACTAGTTTGCAATGATATATCCCCAGCAGAGCTCATTCTCTCATGCTGGGGGGAACCAGAGAAGCTATTCACACGTGAATGGGAAAGATGTTGACTTTGGGGATATTGACCTGCCTCAGTTTGTTGGGGAGGATAATGAGATGATCCATACTGAAAACTATGAAGGTGGGCAGGCTGAGGGGTGTTATGAATCCCTGAAGGAGTGGGGTATGGATAAGGATAAGCGTGGGGAGCAGAATGAGGTGGCGGAGGGGGGTAATTGAAGTCAGGTGGTGGACTAGTAAGGTTATAATCTGGCGGTGGAGGGGGGTGGCTATAGTCTGGTGGAGGAGGGTAATGGCTATGATCAAATGGTGCAGAAGGTGGGGCGTAGGGATAGTTGAAGGAATGTGAATGATTGAATGCATAAGGGTGAGGAGGAGGTGCCATTGGATCTGAAGCTGGAGGTGGATATGGAGGAGGAGGACTACTATGGTATCCATATGGGCTTGGATAACGGTGTGGTGATGAAGAACCGTAATTATCCATGATTAAACCACAGAACTCTCACCCTTGATTGTGAACTACAGATAGATCCTTTGAGAAATCGAAACGGGATTATGGTAGGGAGGATCAACTTCAATCGGATTAGAACTGGAGCCAAAAGAATTGCAGTTTAGCACAGAAGTAAACTGATAAAGTTCTCAATTTTAATTATTGAATATGGTATCTGCGATTAATAGGGAAAAAAAAAATTAATGCTAGCATATCGCAAGACTTACCAAATATCGATGACGGTTCTGATCCTCCATGGGACAAGAAATGAAGAAACATAAAATCAGCAAAGGCGAGATTTCATGAAAGATGAAAAGGGCAGGTTGACCTGTACTTTAGAAAACAGAAGGCTTATGTATGACGCAATCGAAAGTATTGTACACGGAAGCTTCAAAGAAGAGTAGGTGGAAGCGCGGTTTTTTTTATTTATTTTTTGACACAACACAAGCTCAACACGTTTTTGTTCGATGGCGGCCTGGCGGGTTTGGGCATTGGGAGTTAATGATGACTTTGAAGTTAAAGACAAAAGGTAAAGCTTATAAAATTATATGGTCAAATAAGCTAAAAACCTATAAAATTGACTTTGATTTTTAAAAATAGAATAGCTTTTTTTTTCCTTCCTTTTTTGGGTAAAGACAGATTAAAGGTAAAGCTTATAAAACTTGGGATTATTTAATTTTTATGGAAAAAAACTTATTTTAATGTGTATAGAATCTAAAATAAAATTAATTTCTTAATTATCATATTTTCAAATAATAATTCTTTTATAAAAAATTGCTAGTTTTAAAAAATTCAAATATGAACCGTTCATAATTAAATTTAAATGGTCCAGATCTAATGAATTAGAGAAGCCCATCACCTTAATGAACACTCTAACCAGATCCTAAAATGTGCCATGAATGTTAAATTGACAAATGTCCCCACAATTGATTGGTCAAAGGGTTTTAAAAAAAATATTTTATTTTCTTATTATATGGGAGCAATTAAGTATATTATTAGATGTAATGCAGTCTTTTTTTCAAACACCGAATTGCAGAGTATTAAAAAAAACTTGTTGCGAATGCCAAAGACCTTTGGATTTAGTGGCACAATATGTGCCATTTGTGCATCAGATCTAGATTTCACTTCTCACTGCTCTTTGAATGCCACCCACGTGAATGAGTTTACGTTTGACTAAAAATAGCAATAGTATATATTACCAACAAAAAAAAAAAAGCAATAGTAATAAACAAAACTCATGTTACGGCACAAAATAAATATAGCTTATGTTTTTTTAGCCAAGAAACTTATATTAAATTATAGGATTAAGATACAAATTTATCCCAAAGTTTTCATCTGTAAGCGTTGGGTATTAGGACGTTTTTTGTACTTAATATTGTCTCAGAAGTTTTCAAATGGTAGCAGTGTTGCCCCTGGCATTATCGATGTTTATTTAATACAACAATAGATAATTTAATCAACATAATTCATGCTTATTTTTATTTATAATTTATTGATTTTAGTAAAATTTTAAAAAATTATTTAACTATATCATGATTAATTATTTTTTTATACTATTATCATATTAATTATTTAACTTTCTTTAAACTAGAGAAATGGAAGAGGGTAGGAAATTGGATAAAATGGGAAATTAATAATTTTAAATTTTTCTATACATTTGCAAAATAAAAATTAAGCATTTTAAGAATTTAAGGTTTGAATAGTCTTTAGGAAATGTATCATATTTAATGATTGATAATGACTTAAACAGAATTGTCTTTAATCCTACTATGTCCATGCTTAGCCAAAAAAAAAAATGGCAATTTAAATTTTTTGATGAAAAATTCATAACTAAGCTAAAAAATTGATTAACATGTAAGTTTTGAAAATATGAAGGGGGTTTCTGCAACTTTAGCAAAATAAAAACGAATTTACTCCGCAGATAATTTAATTTGCTATCTTTTAAAAAAATAATATTTAATAACCAACTTATAATCTTAAATAATATTATCTAAACAAAGAATTGGGAAAGAATTATTTTTTATAATTTGAAAAATTAAATTTTTTATAAAAGGTTAATGCAAAACTTTGTAAATTTTGTTTTCAAATATTTTATTCTAAAAATGTCTCATTTCTTTAATTCCATCCTCAAATAAAAATTTCATTTTGCCTCCTTTTTCCTGTTTTTTGGTCAAATATATATGCAGCCTCCTTATCAAATCAAAATAATATATAATGGTGCATCCATCCTGGAAAGGTGAGTCTTAGGTTCAGAATTCTTTAATCTCACCTAATTAAGCCTTTAACGTCTCTTTCCAAGTGGAAATATATTATAATTACTGGGACTTTTATTATGAAGAGAATCACATTCAATATAGTTACTTTAGAACACTGCAAAATTTCTCATAAACTTTTATTAAAAATGCGTCCAATATTATATAATATTTGGAGGTGCAAAAATATCTTCTTCTTTTTTTTTTTATACATTGAAGCTCAAGCGAAAGACTAAGTACTCATTGCATTGTCCCTCATATCATGCATTAGCGCTTCGAGGATAAGATCTGGTGGGGTTTTAAACAACACTCACTAACCCCGCAAACTCAGTTAGAGCTTCCTTTGCCAGCACATTCGCTACTTTATTAGCCTCTCTACGGCACCATGCAACATGCACGTCCCATTCGCGATTAAGCAGGTTCCTGGCAGTGTCAACAAGGTTCTCTTGCGCCAGTACTTCAGAATCTCGGTGCCCCAGATAATTCACGAGTTCCAAACAATCACTTTCCAGTACAACGTAGCGATATCCTCTGTCCCATGCAATCTTCAACCCCCAGATAACAGCCCATACTTCTGCCGAAAAGCTCCCAACTCCACCTAAATTGCATATGAACCCATGAAGTACTTGCCCACTCGGGTCGCGTATCACGCCACCACAGGCTGCGTTAGTCCCATCCTTTGTCGCTTCTCCGTCGACGTTTACTTTGACAAATCCAGGTGAGGGTGGTTTCCACTCGGTTGACGGTATATACTTGCCCCCATTCAAAATGATATCAACATCCTTCCATTTAATACAATCTCTCACCTTGGCTAGGATTGACGCCACACTTTCTTGTCGTCCGTCAAACACCCTTGAGTTTCGAGATACCCAAAGCTGCCTACAGATCAGCATAAACCATATGCCCCATCTGATTTCTTCAACATCAAACCCCTGCTGAATATTCCACTTTATCCACTCATGCCCAATAGTGAAATTGTAAAAGGCTGTTAAGTGGGTTGCCGGAACGACTTGTCTCCTTACTCCATAAGCTATTGAACAATCTCGAAGGGCATGTAGCAGGCTTTCTGTACCGGTAGAGCACACGCCACATAGCGATGAGTTGACCAGTCCACGACTTGCACGTACCTCATTCGTAAGAAGACGATTCCTTAAGCAGAGACACATGAAAGTCTTGCACCTCTGAGGTACCTTTAGCTTCCACATTCGCTTCCATACTGTGCGATCTTGGGTGGTGTTGGGTGTGCGGAGACTGTCATATGCCGAACGAGTTGAGAAGCACCCTGACGATGACCATCTCCATATGGGCTCGTCCTCCTTATCCTGCCTCAAATGTACTCGCTCCACGTTCCTTACAATATGAGGGGGTAGGAACTGAGAGAGCATATTGGTTTTCCACCCTGTCTGATGATCAAAATACTCTGATACTTTGTGCTGCAGATACTCTTGCGGAATCTCCTGTGACACATTATCGACTAACTTCCCAAAGTTGCCCAGCCAATGATCCTGCCAAAAACGCATCGTGTCGACTTTCCCTATACTCCACTTCAGTCCATCTCGCAGCTCTTCCCACTTGCTCTTTATATCCCTTTCCAAGCTTGCGACCCGCGTCTATTTTGGTTAATCACCGGTAAAATATCAGAATCACACCTATATTTTTCACGTATGAATTTAACCCAAAGGTTATCTCTCTTTTTTATCAAGGCCCACCCAAGTTTCAACATGAAGGCATCATTCTAGGTTCTAGCATTCCTTATACCCAGCCCACCATCCTCCTTTTTCATACAAACATCTTCCCAAGCAACTAAGTGAATTTTCCTTTGGTCCGCTCCTCCTCCCCAAAGGAATCTATGACATTTTTTTATCCATGTTAGATAACGTTGTGGCTGGCAAGGGCGTTGACTACATCGAATACGCAGGGATAGCTGTCATGACAGAGGTAACCAGAGTGTGCCTAGCAGCTAGGGACATGGTTTTTGCCTTCCACCTCGGTGAGTCTGCTCTCCATTTTCTCCAAGATAAAGTTATATGTGTCTCTTGACACCCTCTTGTGATGTAGAGGAGTTCCTAGGTACATGCCCAGATATGTTGCGTGCTCAAACCCCATGAAGTTGCTAATTTCCCGAGCGTTGGACTGACTAACGTTTCTGGAAAAAAAGATATGGGATTTTTGGCTACTCACTTTTTCTCCAGATGCAATGCAGAAGTCATCCAAGCATGCCTTAATCACACCTGCCTGCTCTAGAGTTGCCTCTACAAATAATATCAGGTCATCTGCAAAAAGCAAGTGGGAAACTGGTAAACCATTCTTCTTGAGCCGGAATGGTAGCAAATTCTCTACATACACCTTGCTTTGGATTAGGTGACTAAACTTCTCCATTGCCAAGACAAAAAGATATGGGGATATAGGATCCCCTTGCCAGAGCCCCCGTGATGGTTTGAATACCTCCCCTCTCTTGCCATTCCAACATAGTCTCATCTTTACTGTGGATAGACATTTAATCACCATTGCACGCACCTTTTGGGGTATCTGTAACTCCTCTAAGCATTGTATTATAAAGGACCAGCTAAGTCTATCATATGCTTTTTCTAAGTCAATCTTAATTGCCATAAATCCCTCTTTCTTCTTCTTTTCCTGCATCGAATGAAAAATTTCCTAGGCTAGAATAATGTTATCCACTCCTTGCCTCCCTGGGACAAAACTACACTGGTTTGGAGCTACTACTTCTGGAATAATTCTTCTTAACCTTGTTGCTAGAACCTTGGTCACAATTTTGTAAATCACATTACATAGGCTTATTGGCCGAAACTCACGTAAGGATTCTAGCTGATCTTTTTTGGGAATTAAGACAATATTAGTTTCATTGCACCCCTCTATCTCTTCATGGCTATCGAAGCATTGACGTACCATTTGTACTACACTGTCTCCCACTGTGTCCCATTGACTTTGAAAAAATAGTGGGTTCAAGCCATCTGGTCCCGGGGCTTTAAGGGGTCCTATTGCAAACACTGCTTGCTTTACTTCTCGTAGACTTACTTCATTTCCTAACCCAGTGAGCAGATAATCCTGCACTGCTGGATAACTCAATCCAAATTTTATTCCTCTCCTATCCCTCTCCTCCTCGCAGTAGAGTTTTTTTGAAGAACAATGTACCCAATTGTGAGATCTCCTCCATATCATGCACCCAGTCACCATTTTCATTTATTAATGCTTCCACACGATTCCTTCTCTTCCTACTGTGAATCATAGAATGAAAAAAGCGTGTGTTCTTATCCCCTGCAGTATACCAATTGCATCTTGATCTTTGTAGCCACATTATTTCCTCTTGAGCCAAGACCTCTTCCAGTTGATGCCATAGCTCCTCCCTCCTCCTATGTAGGTATATGTGCGGGCCATTATTGTTTAGCCTCTTTTCAATGTGTTCCAAACCACAAATAAGATGAGCTTTCCTCTTATTGATGTTGCCAAATACGTCCCTATTCCATTCAGTTGCGTTCTTAATAAAATTCTGAACATTCTCCTCCCATTTGCGTGACCCCGCCCAGGACGCCTTAACCAAATCCTTAAACCCATTGTGTGTTACCCAAGGTGTGAAGAAGCGAAACTCTCCTCGCCTCCGTACTCGATGCCAACTGCCTGAAAGCCGGAGTAGAAGGGGAGAGTGGTCAGAATGAAACTATGGTAAGTGGGTGAGTGTGGCATCACCAAAATACTTGAACCATTCAGTGTTCACCATTGCTCTATCAATTCTTCTACAACTATTTCCTCTACTCCAAGTAAAATTAGGTCCATTAAATTCAAGGTCCGTGATCCTATACTTTTCCACCCATCTGTAAAAATCTTTATCAGCATGAGTGCATCGTAAAGACTCCGACCTCCTCCACTCACTTCGCAAAACAGCGTTGAAGTCCCCACAGACACACCACTTGTTAGAGATGTTTTCCTCTACCTCTGTTAAGTGAGCCCATAATGCTTTGTGCTTGCTTGTCTCCGGACTTCCATAAACCACAGAGAGATTCCACTTTGACACTTCCCCTTCATTAAAGATATCGTGGATAGCCTGTCATGCTTCCTTACCACTCTGAATTTGCTCTCCCCATTTCAAAAACACCATATGCCACCACTAAACTCCTCAGCTTCAACTAAATCTACGTGTTCATAACCCCAGCGTCTGGCTAAGCTTCTTGCTCTCTCTCCATGTTGCCGAGGTTCAAGGATTGCAATGAACTGGAGGTTGTGCCTCCGTTTTAGCTCTAATACCAATTGCCAAAATGTTTATGTCCTGACCCTCTAGAATTCCAAATGAGTAAATTCATCATTAAACTGATATTGGAGGTTAACATCCTATGCTGTTAACAGCCAGTCCGTGCACTCGTCCCTTTTCTTGGCACATAAAAATCTTCCATTTGCATTTTCGGCGAGGTTGAGTATGTTGGAGTATTATCATGTGGTTGATTTATTGAACCAGGGTCTAGCGGGTCATCCGTTGTTCCCATCTCATGCATTTTAGCATCTTCAACACTTCCTACCCCGAGATGGTTAGTCTCCCCATCCATGGACACTTTGTTTCTGAACTCTGCGACACGGGCTTGATATGACGGCATGTTTCTGTTAGGAGCAAATGAAATTAGTGGATCACTATCATCCACACGTGACTTGGCCTCCATAAAGGTCTCCATGGGCCCTTTGTTCTCATTTGTTTTAGACGGCCCACTTCTCCTCGCCATGGTCTGCTCTATCTTTTTTACTGGCTTGCTTCCTCTCTTGAGCCCATTACATATGTCGTTAAGTGGGTCCCTCAGCTGGATACTTTGGATTAGATCTACTATGTTTTGATTCCCTTCTATCCTGTCATCTTCCAGATCAAGAGCGTTATATCACAATCCAGAAATATTTGCTTGATGGGCCTTGTCTTGCCGCCGTGTATCTCACGTGGAACCTTCGATGCCCAGCAAGGTATTAAAAACCGGACTGACTTCTGAACTGGTCAAGGCAGTGGGTCAAGGGTTAGTGCGTCAGATCGGGGTCAACCCGTGGGTCAGACCGGTCATAACAAAATAGTATAATTTAATAAAAAAAATATTCATATTTGATTATGAACAAATTAATATCAACTAAATACATAATGTTTTGATGTATACATGCTTCACACAACTATTTAATTGTAATAATAATAAAATACAATATTGAGAATATTTGTTTATTCTTATAATCCTTTAAAAGTTACAAAATAACAAAATAATGAGACATTAGAATAAAATCAATAATAGTTAGTGGTAGTTTGATTTAGTAATTTAAAAAAATAAAAGTAAGAAATTATTAATATGATGACAAACTAAAGCAATAAATTCAATTAAAGGTAGTATAAGTTCATTAAAAATAAAAAGAAAAAAATCAAATTTTTTTTTAAAAAATAAGTCTGACCTGGGTTAGGACCGGTTTGCCTCGGGTTACCCGGTTTGTGACCGGTTCACCCCGGGTCACACCGGTTCATCCCGGGTTAGGAAAAACCGGTTTAGTCACCGGACCGGATCGGTTGGGTGACCGGGTCACCGGTTCCCGGGTCAACCCGGTCTGTCCGGTCCGGTTCGGTTTTTTATTCACTGATGCCCAGTCCCCGCCGACCTCACCATGAGTGCTTCACAATCATCCATTCGCCATACTCTACCATTGATTGCTCTTCCTCCAGCTGATCCGCCCTCGACTCCTTTTACCTAGTCGCTCCCTCGGCACCTCCACCCATCCAACATTTATCCGCCTCCACAATGCCCCTAAGTCCAACCTCTTTGCAGTGATTTAAGTCGTGGCCATATTTACCACACTTGAAGCATATAGTATGCAAACCTTCATATTCAATGCGCTTCTCCTTGCCATTGATGAGGATACTTGGATTCAGGGGCTTGGTCAAATCGAGTTGAACACATATTTGGGTGAAGCGTCCTTTAAATTTTCTCAAGGTGGCCATATCAATTTTCGACACCCTCCCAATCTGATTACCCACCACGTATAATATAACCTTCTCATAGTAGTCCATAGGTAGTTTTGCTATCCTTAACCATGCAGCTACACTGGTGATGGTTTCCTCATCTGGGTCAAAGTCTTCCTTCCATGGTGGCACACTTACGTAGTGATAAAAAATCATCCAGGGGCCCCCTGTCAAAGCATTCTCATAGACTTCCCTGCTCCTGCATTTGACCAGAAAAAATCCTGCTCCTACATCAATAGTCTCCACATCACCCTAAAGGAGTTGGAGCTTCTTTTCTAGGATATCCTCGCTTATTCTACACCCTATCACGGTCACGATTGTTGGGAAAGGAGGAAAAAGAGTAAACTGAAATTCTCACTTTGATTGCCTGAAAGACAAATGCAACTTAGAGGAGCTCTTTAAATAGATAAAAAATAACAAACAATTGCTAAAATAAGGACCACTAGAAAACTGACCGGAAATACAGGACCCATTAATTATATATCCTAACCACTAAGAAACCGACTGGATAAACATGAGCTCCACTAACTGAAAACACTTGACACGTGACACACGTTTTGAATCAGTCTTATCAAATCAGATTTGAATAGTCAAGATCAAATTAGTTCTCCTAAGTAGGGTATCTCTGGTTCTAAAACAAAGAGATGAGAGGGAGGAAGGGAGAGACTAGAGGGACGGGAGAGGTAGAAAGGAAGGGGAATGAGGAGAAAAGATCATTCACAAAGGGAAGAGTTAGGAAAGGAGAGAAGAATGGAACAGAACACCAAGAAAAGGTAATTGCAATATCAAAATTAATAACGAAGTTTGCTTACAAAATTAAACCCTAAAGCTACTTATATAATAATAACAATAATAATAAAATCCTAATCCTAATAAGAGTATGAAAATAAGTAAAATAATAATAAACCTAAATATTCTAATAATAATATAAAGCTAATCAGATAAAATAATATCTAATTCCTTCTTATCCCATTATACACCAATTTATTTCTCAACAAATCAAGTTAGAAATGACAAGATTATAAGAACATAATTTCAATAATAATATAATTTCATAGTTTTGTGGCATTTCAATATTTCATTAGTGTAAAAGTCAATCATAAACATTATACAATCATGTAGAGCCAGGAAAACGGGTCCAACCCCGGGATTGGGGGCGGGTTCAGGCTGCAAAAAGTGCAGCCCGAAAAAATGCGGGTTGCACCAGCCCGGCTTGCATAACATTTGGGCTCAACCCGCTTATTTTTTTTGTTTTGTTAAAAACTAATTTTTTACAATGTTAAATCTTCATGAACCACACAACACATGATTGTATATACTTGATTCAATCTTATTGTTATTTATGTATCAAAATGAATATTTTTCAAAAAATGTTTAGAATTAAAATAAATAAAATTTATTAAATATATTATAATTGCTTAATAATATATGAAATGTATTCCAAAGATTTTTTTGAAGCCAATTAACTTCATATTAATCATTTTTGTAAATATTTATGTTTATTAAAATTTATAAATATATTAAAAATTTAAAACAATAAAAATAAAAAAAAATGGCGGGCTGGCAAATGCATATAAATGGAAAGATGTTACCTCTTGCCAAAGCAAATGCACAATGCCACAATAATCTAAAGCTTAAAACTCAAATCACCAAAACATAATCATTTCACACAATTAATTTAATTATATATGAATATAATTTTGATCAAAACCATAATATATGAATTCAAATCCACATCCTCTCTAAACTGTAATTTTTTCATTCCAATCATATTTCTATCATTCAATAATTTTATTTCACTTGGTAAAAATTATTAACAATAATAATTCCTCCATTTATAAAAAATCACAAAATTTGCTGACTTTAAATCCTCTAAACAAATGACATAAATAAAGGGGGCAATTTCACTGGAGTCCCAAGGATGAGAAAAAAAACACAATTAAGTCCCACAAAATCAACAAATTATAGTGGGGTCCCATGGGACTTGAATTAGATTATTTGTAAAAGTGAAATTACCCTATTGCTCTTTGTTAATTTAAACTGCAACTGGAGAGAGAAGGGGTTAGGGCTTCAAACAACACCCATCAACTTCTCCACCTAGGCTCTTCTCTTCTGGAGCTCTTCTCCATCGATGGTCTTCCTTATAGCGTCTTAATCGCCTGGCCATCGTCGACTGTAGTGCTATTCTTTGTGACTGAGCTCGCGTCTCCACCTGTGGCCATCGTGATTGATCTCGCATCTCCTCTGTGGTTGGTCATAGTCTGGTTTAGTTAGCACTGAAGGAAGTAATCTTCGTCTTGCCATCCAAATAGTGAAGAAGGCCCTAATTGCATGGCTTGACAGAAATTGAAGGATTTGCTTCTCTATTTTACTTGGTATTTTCACCTTGTTGTTCCATTTTGTAGGGTCTCCATGGAGGTTTAGGCTATTGCCTTTCCTTGTCCTCTTCTTTTCCAAGACTAGAATGTTTGATTCATTAACTTAAAATACTTTGGGATTGGAAAGCACCACAGTATTCTTTAAACCACTTGATACATTTCAGAAAATTGGATGTAATTTATTTTTTTTGTCAATCGTTGTTACCAATATGATCAATTGATTCTGGTGATGACAAAGAAGGCAAAAGGAAAAATATTAATTAATTGGTTCATGTCTATCCTTCATCCTTCATTATGTATGCTTATTTAGTTAATAATGATGATGATTGATATGGACTAAAGTTGGGTTCAAGTTGAATAAGATAGATAGGGTTGAATTTTTTTAAACTCTTTCGGCCATTTGTGATTTGACTACAAGTATATATCAACTTTAGCTTTTTTAGTTACAGCCAGAAATTTTTTGTTGTTCCATGTTCCAACTACTTTAGCTTCTTTACTTTTTCTTTTTGGTTTAGCACAACATCATGATCGAAGGTGTGAAAAAGACAACAAAACGAGATCAGGTTAGAGTTCATCAAAAAGTTCCTGCATCTAACAAATGAATCATGTAAAATTGTTATACTGTCTCTAGTGTTTGTATTACAATTGATATCATAATTAAACGATGTTTTATATACTGTCATGAAAATTCAATGATCAATCCAGTTTTTAATACCCTTGATGACAACACTGTTCAATAATAAAAGATGACAATGGGAAGAGATGTCCAATCTGATTTAGTTGATATTTTATATACTATATGTTAAATAATTTTCGCTTTCACTTTGATTATTATCATATTGATGTACAACATATATATGCTGGTTAATTGATACCGATTATACATATATATTATAAATGCACACAGAATAGTGTTGGCACCATTAACAAGAACAAGGTCATACAACTGCATTCCTCAGCCTCATGTTGCTTTATATTATTCTCAAAGAAAAACAAAGGGTGGCCTCTTGATTGCTGTTTGGTACAATGAAGAAAATAAAAATGAACTAATCATCAACTCTAAGAATTACTTTCTTAACTGTAAGAATTAATTAATTCTAAGAATTAATCATAAACTCTCTGTAAGCTCACATGCGTTGTTTCAACTTATTACAATTAGTTCTCAAATGGATAAGATCTAGATGGAACTTAAATAACATACTTACACAATCTGGTTCTCTCCTTTCATTTAAAAGCTCTAAGGTTTCTAGCAAAGTGCTCATAGGGTTCATTTTGGAATGTGTTTTTCTTCATTCAATTGGGTAAGTTGTTGTAACTTGCATATTCTGCTATTTGCATGCATTTTTTCTCTTTAACAAGTTTTCAATAGTTCTTAATCCCTACTTGTTTTTGGGGGAAAACTTTTGGATGCATATTCTGCTATTTCATGCATTTGTTTTTGTTAACATTGCTATTTGTTTGTTGAAGACTTTGCTTGTTTATGTAATATCTTTCATTGATGCTTAGTTCTACACTTTCATTGCAGGGACTCTTGTGGGATTCATGTGCTAATATGGTTACAGATGTGGGATGACACTATCTATGATGATGCTGGACACACCATGCACTATCTATATATGAAGTTTCTTCATATCTCCATCCTCATCTTCACCTCTCTCATGGTAGAAAATACCTGTGATTGTAGCTGAATTTCTACAGCAATGAGAGGCTAAAATCTTAGCCTATATATGGGTGATGGAGAACAAGGCTTGAGCTCTAGGATTCATTAGGGAGTATTTCTAGTCTAGTCTTGTATTTGAACACTTGTAGTGATTTATGGATTTAGAGATTTCCATTGCTATGTGCACTATGATTACATATTTGTAATCTTTTAATTAGACTATGTATTTGGATTGAATGTCGTTTCATGTTGATTAGTATATATATTTTAGATTTTATTCCTTGTGTTCATCTAGTCATCAATGATTGTTGGTTGTTAGTTGTTCATTGGGTTTCTGTAGTTGTGATTGCAATCCATTGAGAACATGAGCATCATTCATCCTTTTACATTATGAGTGGTGTTTAACAATGTTTAAGTGTTCATTAACTTGGATTCAAGTGATTTGCATTAATTAAATCATTGGACCTAAGTGATTGCTTAGGGTTTATCAATTGGACTCGGAATGATTAAACTCCCATATTAAAGTTAGAGCAAGGAAGGCTGAGTTTCCATCACTGAGAGCTTGTTTATCACATATTCCCTTTAATCCAAAGCATACTTTCATTTATCAAAAAGATCAAAAATATCTACTTGTTGCATTGTTTTGTTATTGCACCATAGTTTCCATAAACCAAAACCCCCTTTTCATACCCAAGTTCCACATGTTTTTTTATAACCAATTTAGACTAGGATAATCAATAAACCACTCCTCGAGAAGAACGATAGGTTACCCACTATACTACATTATCTTGGTGCAATCATCTTGTATCAAACAAGAAGGCGACAAAACCGTGTCTGATCAGTCCTACACCTCATTCCCCAAACACAAGCCCTACATCATTTATACCCTTTTGTTAACCCTTTGAGCCATTTCCTGAGTTTTGTGTATATGCGTTCTTTTAGAAACTCAAGGCATCTTGATAAAATTAAAGTTGATTTTATTCACAAAGAATAGCTTAGTATATAGTGTAATGCTTTGAAAAATAAAGAAAAAACAAGAATAAGAAAAAAAAGGAAAGAAAACAATTTTGGGAAAAAGAAAAGAAAGAAAGGAAGAAAATAAGGGAAGATAATCAGAAAAATGAGGCATTCTAAATGATTCTTCGTTGAATTTTAGTTGATTATTAGATGTTAATCTTGAGTAATGAATTGATAACATGCGTATACATAACATTTATTCCTCCTTTTCATTCATTCCATGTGGCCTATTTCCATCATTACAAGCCATAAAGTCCTCTTGATTCATTGCATTGATGCTTAAATAGTGGAGATCTTGGAACTCTTACAAGCTTGTAGTAAGGTACTTCCTACTTGAATTTTGAGTGAAAAGAACCCCAATGAGGAGAGATAGTGAGTTAGCACTTGTGTCCCCTGAGAGAATCTTTATTGTTCATGCATTTAGAATCAATCATACTTGTAGCTAATCATTTGGCATCACTCATGTTATTATTTTTGCTTTCCTAGAGGATAAGGGTTGATTTGGTTATGAATTCATTATTGAGCATGCTGACTTCCTCGATTGTGCTTGTATTTTCTTTGGAATGATTCAAGTCTTTGTCCAAGAGTACAAAGGTTTAAGTGTGGGGGAGTGATAGAACCCAATATTTACATGGTTTTCCTGTCTATTTTCGGGCATTTTGTGATACTTTCACCCCCATCTTGCATGCATTTATGCCTTTATTGCCTACATTTATTCATGCATTGCATTCTTTTGATTTAAGGGTGAAAAGTAGTTAATCATTTCATCCAATTGTAAATGCCTTGAACTTCAGTGTTTAATTCTTTAACAAAGCTTGTTGCTATTGTTGTAGGCGTTTGGAAGAGAGCTCAAACTCCGAAATAGAGCATTGAAGGAGCCACATTCTTTGTGAGGAAGGGATGCAATTGAGGGACTGCCACTATGTTCTCACTATCGTGACTACAATTATTATTGCCGTGACCTATGAACAATTTCATAAGATGAGTTGGTACATAATGTCGCGATACAAACAACTCAGTATCGCAACATAAGGATGTAAAAGTTGTGACTTATGAACTTAATTGTCATGACATAAGAACACAGAAATGAAGCCACACGTTTTGGATTAGGTCAGCATCCTCATACACGAGAAAGCAGCCATTATTCTGCATATTTGCAAGTCTGGAGTCTCAGCCCTTTCTCTCAGAAGCAACAAATAGTCCCCATCCATTCTGCTTCATTTCTGCACCATTCCTCACCATTCCCAACTGATTAATCCATTCCCAGCACCTTTCTCCACACATTTCCATACCCATTATCATTCTTCTCATGGTAAACAGACTCTGGAGCAATTGCTGCGTTTTTGAAGCTATGAGACCTTAGCCTCTTGGTGATGAAAGACAGTGCCTGAGCTCATGGATTTACTGGGGAGTATTCTTAGTCTAATCTCATACTTGAACAACTTGTAGAGATTTTTATATTTAGGAATTTCTAATTACTATGTAAATTGTGATGAAAAATTTGTAATCTTATGATTAGACTATGTATTTGAATTGGATGTTGTTTCATGTTGAGTTATATATATATATATTAGTTTAGATTCCTTGTTTCATTTAATCATCAATGATTTTTGATAGTAAGATTGTTACTTAGTTTATGTGGTTGTGATTGCAACCCATTGAGAACATGAGCATCATCCATTCATTTACACTCTAAGTGGTTTTCAACAATTATTTAAGAGGTGTTAATTAACTTGGATCCAAATGGGTTTTTATTAATTTAATCATTGGACCCAAGTGATTACTTGGGGTCTTCATGTAGACTTGGAGAGAATTAAATCCCGTATTAATTTAAGAGCAAGGATGGCCAAGTTTCCATTATCAAGATACCATCTCATCATTTATGTTTGTACGAAATCTGGGATTTACGTGGTAAAGGGAAATAATTAAGGGCATCAGTAGTACAAAGGGAATCGTAGGACGTGTATCTGATGTCAAGACGAAGAGTGTGTGGCACAAGAACAGTAGTGGTCGTATTACTGAGATAGAGCTTTATACAGAGTACAATGAGCAGTTATGAGTTCAGGAAAAAGATTAGAGGAAGGAGGAGAAGAAGAAGTTGTTCCAAAAGAAATCCTTCTCTGAGTACAACATGGCAAATAAATAGATAAAATCTCGAGTCGCCAGTTGTTAGACGGTTTTGGTGCTTTTTTGAGGATTTAGGCAACGTGGGTACTGAATTCATGGATTGCAACTGCTTGGTTTGACGCCTACGGGGAGCCTGAGATGGTCGTGGGTAGGCAGATGGACACTTGTGTAGCTAGGATATGTGGTCACTGGCTTTGGTCGCAAGTATGGAGCCTCCTGTGGGCTTCAGTCGCTGGGGTTGTCACTGGGTCTCACACTAGACTATCCACATTGATTGGGTCGAGGTCCAATTGAGCCCAATCCACTTTTATGGGTATACAATAATCTGCCACCATCCCTGTCCTCAGCACATGGACGGGGAGGTATGTAACATGGTGTCGTGGCGTCTTGGGCAGGTGCGTGCGACGGTTCATTTCCTACTTAGACGTGGCTGATTCGTCCGTAACTCTTGGGATCAGACGGTTGGGTTCAAATCAGCACATCCTTCAAGAATGAAATGATGAGGCACAGCGTCCCCAGGTGTGCAGACGTTTCCCGTGCTTTCCAACTTGATCTTTGGCCTTCTCTCTTTCATTTATTCACTGCAATCTTGCGTTCTTGATGCATACCTCTTTCCCCTCGATACCTTCTCACTATCTTTGTCTTCTTCCTCTCGAAATCATGTCTATCACCCCCTCCGATTATGATGTGTCCGCAGGGACCTTCCTGTTCCGAGAGAGTTTGGTGGATGACAGTTCATTGACGCCTTCCCTTGACCAAGAGTCGGGGAAGAGGAAGAGGCGAAGCCCTTGGTTTGCTGTACGCAGGCGAGTACTACTGTCTGTCCTACTTCGGCCTAATCTTACCTCTCAGAGGCCAAGTTCCACAACTTCCAAAGAAACTGTCCTGCCCTCTCCTAAATCGAGGCGAGAATCCCTGATGTCGGGGAAACCGCGAGCATGTCCGTCCAGGGGTGGATGAGCTTGTTTGTGGAAATTTTTCGGTACAGGGAGTGTGTTCCCCTTCCCCCTCTTCTCTGTGACCTATGCCGGTACGCCGACATTGCTCCTGCCCAGCTGAAGCCCAATGTCTGGTGAATAGTGATGTCTCTCGAGGCCTTTGCCATTTTGACAGAGGATTTATAGTTTTTTGTTGCTGACCTACTCTCGGCCTACTACTTGGCCAAGAAGAAAGATGGTTTCCTTACTTTAACCCCCCGCCCTGGTTCATAGCCCCTGATCTTTGGTGACCAAATAAATGATCGAGGCTGGTCTAAACGGTGGGTCTTTGTGAGATCCCACCAAATGGTGGCTGTTGGTGCCCCTGTTTGCTTGTCCTGGAACTTCAAGGTTAAGTGCTCTTTTGTACGTTCTGTTGGCTTTCTTGCTTATGGTATTGATGAAAACATTTTGTTTCTTCTGCAGCCTCCCCGAGTAAAGACAAACTTAGGGAGGCCAATGAGGAGAGCCTCCAAGTGATCTTGGGGGCACCAAAGGGAGACAGGGACTTCTGCCTCTTGTTGAAGCTTGCAGACTCCCCCTATGGTATGTCCCTTCTATCTCTGCTCGTTGATCTTTGAGTCGGTCAGTGTCAGTGACTTAATGATAGAGCATCTTTTGGACAATTCAAGTTGCCATGAAGAACAAACAACGCCTCAAAAGGGAGGATCACACCGGCCCTTAGCATGAGAGAGATTAGGGCTCATCTTCGCCTCGTGGACACGAGGTCGAAGACAGCTGTCCCTCCGCCTTCTGTTGTTGCCCCTGCCACTACTGGCGTTATTGACCTGTCAGTGTCCACCCATGTGTCGCCCGTTCGTGTGTCCCCTCCCCGTGCTTCTCCTGCCAAGACGGCTGTTTGTGAGGGCAAAGCTGTCGAGGAGCCTCCAAATAAGGATGTAGCTGAATCCTCCAAGAGAAGGAGGGTTGAGGATGAGGGAGCAATTGTGTCCTCGGACGCCGTGGAGTCTTCAATGCTGCCTATGCTCAATGACGCATCCGGCGTCATCCCAGCATTTCGTCCTCAGCCGCTGGAGGTTGACCGGATAGGCATGTTAGCTGGGGGCCGTCGATGACACCTTTGTTCGGTTGTTGTAGGTAACTAATGTCTTGTGTGTTTTAATGCCGCCTCTTTGCATTATTCCAACCATACTTGTTGGTCGTACGATAGGGTCTACTGAGCGTCGCCGTCCTCGGGCATGAGTTTGCGGACATGGAGAGGCAATTGGCCAAGGTTGAGGAGGAAAGAGACGCCTACCTCTATCAAGTGGCTGCCAAAGAGAAGGAGCTTGTCCGCTTCCGGAATCTAATGTGGAACCAAAAGGATGTTGTGATAGCCACTGGTGAGAGCGTTGAGTGTGTCAAGGCTAAGGCCAGGGAACTCAGGCAAACACTAGAGAGGGTGAGGCTCGAATGAGATGTCTTGAACATAGAGGTTGCTACCCTTAAAGAGGATGTCTGTGGAGTAGAGACCGAGGCATACATGTGTGCGAGGACTCAGGCTCTGTGGAAGCACGTGGTAGGGATGTCTACCCAATGGGACCTTGTTGGAACCATCGTCTCGTATGAGGCTACCTGCGATTGCACCTTTGAGCCTGACCCCTTTGAGGGTGTGGGTGAAGTGTCCGCGGTAGACGTCGGAGGAGGCGTGGGGGTGACAAGCACTGGCACTAGAGGGGAGACCTCAGCTCACGGAGGGACAAAGGCAGAAGCTGCAGTTGCAGCGCCGGGGGGTGACATAGCCCGGTTTTTTGTCATGTGGGTTTTGAGTGTTCTGGAAGACCTTCCTATGAACCCAGTCCCCTACTTTGAACTGCCTGGTGCACACATTCTTGTTGTAATATTGTGCTACTTTCTGCTGGTGGAGAGCCATGGTGAACATCGTCTGTTCCCATCTTTTGTCGAGGAGGTCCAGTTGGTCATGAAGGGCTTGATCGTTGGACTCTTGATCTGTCCAGGCATATTGTAACGATGGGAGTCCGACCTCAACAGGAATTACATCTTTGGACCCAAAGACAAGGGAAAATGGGGTTTTTACTCATCGCAGTACGGGACGTAGTGTGATAAGCCCACAGCACAGAAGGCAGCTCTTCCACCCATCTTCCTTTGGCTTTATCCAATTGTTTTTTGAGCGAGGCGACCAAAATCTTGTTGCTAGATTTGACCTGTCCGTTGGACTGGGGGTTCCTCGGTGTTGAGAAATGCAATGTAATCCTCCAGTTGTGACAGAAGTCACGAAAGCGTCTCCCGATGAACTGAGACCTATTGTCACAGACGATCTCTTTTGGAAGGCCAAATCTACAGATGATGTTTTTCCAGACAAATTCGACGACTTATAACTCTTGTGTTTGGGCGTAAGCCTCTGTTTCGACCTACTTGGTGAAGTAGTTGGTCACAACTAGCATAAAGACAACCTTCCCAGGAGCCATGGGAAACTTCCCGATGATGTCCATCCCCCATTTCATGAAGGGCCACACTAGGGTAGTGGCATGGAGCAGCTCTGGGGGCTGATGGGTGACATGGCTGAAGCGTTGCCATCTGTCACAATGTTTGGCAACGTTGGCTAGAAGTACCCAGACTTGAGTACCTTTCACTCTAGGCTTCATCCTCCAGAGTGGTCTCCACATTCCCCTTCATGGATTTCCCTGAGGACGAACTTGGCCTCTTGGGGTCCGACACATATGAGGAGTAGGCCTGCGTATGATCATTTGTATAGCAGGTTGTCCAGCACATAGTGGCGGCGCGAACTTTTATCCTCCGAGCTTCATTTTTGTCGTCGGGCATGACTCCCTCCCGTAAATATTTGAGCAAAGGGCTTCGTCAATCCCATGTTAAGCTGTAAGAGAAGGATTTGCCCAATCTCTGCTGGATAGTTGGGAATTGCAGGTGCACCATAGCAGCAAACTCCACTTCTCTAGTGGTGACAGATGATCCAAGGCCTACGAGGGCGTCGGCCTCCTTGTTCTCTTCATGGTTGATTTGGGTGATGCGGAACTCCTTGTAGCTGCTTAAAAGGTCACTGGCTAAGCTGTGATAGGCTAGCATTCGAGAGTCTCTTGTCTGGTACGTCCCATCAATCTATCGCGTGACTAATTGAGAGTCACATATGATTTCTAACTTGGTGGCACTGACCTCCTGAGCTAGCTGCAACCCTACGATGTAGGCCTTGTATTCTGCTTCGTTGTTGGTAGCTCTGAATTCGCAATGGACCAACTGCTGTAAGACCAGTCTACTTGGGGATGTCAGTACAATCCCTAATCCTGTTCCTTTGATGTTTGAAGTGACGTTCATGTGTAGCGTCCACTCCACCTGGTTAGACCCTCTGTCTATGCATGAGACTTCTTTGTTTGCCAGCAGCCATAAATCGGTCGTAAAGTCTATTATGAAATCTACCAGAGCTTGGGACTTGATGGTGGTCTGCTGGTGGTAAGTGATGTCAAACTTGTTGAGCTCGATGGACTATTTGACCAATCTGCTAGAGAGGTCAAGTTTATGGAGAATACTATGCAGGGGGTAGGATGACACAACAATGACAGGATGGCATTGAAAGTATGGTCGCAGCTTCCGAGACGCTGATACTAGAGAGAGGACCAGCTTCTCCAACTATGAGTATCGAGTCTCAGCGTCCAACAGAGTCTTGCTGATGTAGTACACCGGTAATTGCTTTCCTTGGTCTTCCCTCACCAGGACTGCGCTGACAGCTTTGCGTGACGTTGATAGGTATAGAAATAAGGTTTCTCCGGGGGAAGGCTTGCTCAAAAGTGAAGGGTTGGTCAGGTATTGCTTCAACCCTTGCAGTGCCGTTTCACATTCATCACTCCACTCAAACGTTTTGTTCTTTCTGAGGGCATTGAAGAACAAGTGGCACTTCTCAGATGATAGTGAGATGAATCTGTTGAGGGCTGCGATACTCCTTGTAAGTTGCTGGACGTCTCTAACATAGGTCGACCAAGGAATATCCTGAATTGCAGCAATTTGTATCGGGTGTGCTTCAATCCCCCACCTTTGGTATTCTCGATCTCCCCCACCTTTGCTGTTATGGTTTCCCTTCTTGACAGGCCCCTTGGATAAATCCTTCTTATACTCAACCATGGACTCTACGGTGGATGCCAGATCTTGAACGCCTTGCCTCTTTAATTCTATTTTAGCCCAGCCACACAATCCGTATAGGAAGGTGAAGAGGGCATCTTTCTCATTCATGTCAAAGATCTTCAGGAGTAGTTGTTGGAATTCTTGCACGTACTCCTGGATATGTCTTTCTTTGTGTTGGAGGCGATGAAGCTTGGCTCTGGATTCATTCTCTGCTTCCTCAAGATAAAATTGCCTCTTGAGTCCTTTCTTAAACTCATCCCATGTTTGGATGGGGTCGGACCCTCTCTTGACATCGCCACACCTGCAACACCACCATTCAAGAGCAATATCTTTAAGGAAGAGGGATGTATTACTTGCCTTATGGGATTCCTCCGTGATGCCCATTACTCTAAAATATGCCTCAACTTTACTAAAGAGTTCAAAAATATCTTTTTCATGTTTTGATTCAAGAAGTTTCTTACTCATCAAGTAGGAATTAGGAAAAGGAAGTTCATGAATATTTACCTCCCTACCTTTGGCTAAATTGGCTCCCTGAGGACTCTTCTTTGTTTGCTCCTTTGATGAGGCAATTCCTTGTGCATCCGGTCTTTCATTCCCCACGAATGAGTTATCTTTCCTTGCCAACAATGCTTCCTCCTTAGCAATCTTAAATTTCTTGGCCATTGGTGTTTTAAGAGGTAGTTCCTCAACACCTAGCTCTCCATCATCCCCATCTTTAGTTCTGGTTTCAAACCGCACTTGTCTCCCACTTCATATATTGATGGCGTTAAGCCCCTTGGGATTGATAACTGTGTTCAATGGAATAGAGCAGCTACTCCATGCTTGTTGTTCACTTATATTGTTGGAGAGCTTGGTGACTTAAGAATTTAGATTCTCAGCCTTGGTCTCCCACTGCTCCATCTACTTCTCTAATGACAAAAATTTGGCATTATTCTTCTGGAGTCTTGCTAAATGAGGGAAGCAATTGAATTGAACTGATTTGCATTCGAAGTTTGCTCCTCTTTCATCAATTCCATCATGTTATGCAAGGGTTGGTTCGTATCTTCCTTTGGTTGGTTTGTCAAGGTTTGCTGCAGGTTTTGGAATTGGGAATTTGATGGCCCTTCTCCTCTACTCTGCTGAAACCTATATCGCATTCTACTTTCTTCATTCCTCCACCCAAATTTTGGATTGGCTTTCCACTATTCATTGTAGGTGTTAGAGTAGGGGTCCCACTTTTGGTTTGGACAGCCTTGGTATACCATAGACACTTCCTCATATCGATCTGGACATACACTGGATATGTGAATCACTAAGAAACAACGTCACAACTAGGTGCAATAATGTCCATAGGTTGATGTGATCGATTCATATTCAAACTTTTTAGTTCTACAGTCAAGATGGACAATTGAGAAGTGACCTTGCTCTCCAGAGAATCTACTTTATACTCCAAAGTGTCCATTCTCCTATTATGTACCGTGGATGCCCCCAGCTCATGCACTCCTCGAATATCTCTTGCATTGTATTGCTGATGGTTCAATGCCATTTTCTTTATCAAATCCCATGCCTCCTCAGCAGTGAGGTCAATTAGTGAACCTCCTGAAGCTGCATCCAACATGCCCTTGTCTTGACTCTTTAGTCCATCATAGAAGTACTGGACCAATTGCTGATCTAGAATTTGATGGTGAGGGCATCTTGATAGAAGGTCTTGGAAGCAATTCCAGTAGTCGTATAGGGATTCATCACACTCTTGTCTAGCTGAATATTTCCTTCCTCATTGATGATGTCCTAGAGGCCGGGAAGTACTTCTCAAAGAAAGCTTTTCTCAAGTTCCCCAACTCTAATATGCATTGGCTACATGCCTTGAAAGGCTCATGTACCTTTCCCTTGCCTTACCTTCCAAGGATAGATGAAATACCTTCCACAGAACTTGATCAAGAGAGGCTCCCACTTGCTTCATACTTTGGCAAATCATGGATAGTGATTGCAAGTGGATGTAGGGGTCCTCCCCTGTCAAGCCATGAAATTTACGAAGAAAGTTAATAAGCAATCCCTTGATCTAACAATTCACATCAAAATTTGGACATGCAACAATAAAAGGGTCATAATTTACATCAGAAGTTGTGGCTTCCCTAATGTTCCTCCTTCAATTGTTTCCATTATTCTCTCCTATACGCTCTCCTTCACCATTCCCATGTTGATTTACATTAAGGTTAGGGTTAGGGTTAGGTGGGTTTGGTGGATTATCAACCATGATTTCTTCTATTTATTCTCTTCTACTACCTGAAGGGACAAGTTCCTGTACTATTTCTTCTTCCTCTCTAAACTGACTTACTTGTACCCTCTGCTCTTTTCTCCTTACGAATTCTTCTTAGACTCCTCTCAATATCAGGATTATAGGGAGTGAGCTTAGTTTTTCAGGGCATACAAGGGTGAATCAATAGGAAAAGAAAAAACAAAATTGACTTGCAGCACACAATTCAAGTAAAAAGGATGAAATGAGGTGGATGCAAGTGTATGGGTGAGTGTGAGTGTATGTATGAACAGAAAAGAAACAGAACAAACCAAATCTACATAACTAACAAAAGCAAAGATAGCCACGACCAGGTGGAAAGCACATCGCGGCAAACATGTACAGAAAGGGATGAAGAGCTTTCAAAATGAAGTTGGCCACGGTGAAATATACAGATGGCCACGGTGAAATATACAGATGGCCACAACGAACTTATCTCGAGAAGTCACGAAAGCAAAAAGTGAATGGATGCGGCAAAATAAAGAGTTAGCTGAGGCAAAGTGGTCTCGAGGTTGAATATGGAGTTGGCCATGGAGAAAGTACATGTTAGCCGCGGTGAAGTGCACCTAAGAAGGTTTCCTTCACTTAAAACAAGTTGGCCATGGTGAAGTAGAAATTTGGTCATGGCGAGCTACCACAGATAGCTCATGATAGAATACTAAAATGTAGAATGAACAGTATGGAAAATGGAGAAAATAAGGATCTTTGTTTGTATCTCTTGAAAAAAATTTATGCTATGCAAAATGAAAAAACTATTCTATGAACAAAATAAATCTATCTACCACAAATTCAACCTAATAAAGGCTTTCAACCCCATATTAACTGCAAAACAAATGACACAAGTTAACCTAAAGAACCAATTGCTTGGCTCCACAGTAACGGTGCCATTTTGATTTGTGCTTTGTCTTTTAAAATTCCTTGGTGGTCGAATTAAAAATATTTATACAAGGATTGGACTATAGGGTGAACCCGGTTGTTCACTTAATCAGAGCTTTTTTATTGATGCTCTTAGTTAACTATATGTCATAAAAAAATGCGAAACTGCATTTAATAAGGGGTTTTTGTTTTCAATCATGATAATAGACTAAAATAAACTTTACAAACATACTTGTTTTTGGATTTTTGGGATCAAGTAATGCAATAAAGATGGTTAGTGTTCAAATGCGATAAACTTCCTCTTGAAAATGGGCTTAGGCTATCAGAGTTCAAAATGATTAGGTAGAGTAAAAATTGACTGAGTTCCTTGACGAAAAAACTCAACAACTAGTTGAGTCAAGGATTACACTCAATGAACTCCATTGAGTAAAAATGCCATTTAAGCTCACTTAGCGCGCACAATAGAAAATAGCATGAATGCAACTATCTCAATGAATCATGTCTAACCAGAAGATCATGCACAACTCATGCAAGAACCAAAGAGAATAGAAGTGATTTCAAGGAGAATATATGAAACTGCATATATTGAACTGTAAGAGTTCTACATTCATCAATTCCGTGGCACAAAATAAATCACGTTGATTACAACTAGAATCAAGAGTTCCTGCTAACAATCATAAATCCTAAACCTAGAAATTCATAGATCAAAGCTAGAATAGAACTTTAGATACTCCCCTCTTCAGCCTAGTGAACTCAAGCCCTTGCCTATCTCTAAGAAGAACAAAGATGCCTAGCCATTAGCAACACATGGTAAGCTGAATCTTCTCAACTTGATGTACTCCTATGCTCCCCATTGTGGTAAATAGTTGAAGAATGTGTGTTAGGGTTTTGATGATAGTGGAAGGAGAAGGAATGAGAATGAGAGTGAATGAGAGTCTATGCAAGGATGTGGTGGCTGAAAAGCAACAAATTTTACCCTAAATAAGGTTATCTCTCAGTTTGGAAATGTTCTGGATTGGTTTGTATGAGTAGGTAAGTTAATTTTCCAAATGGGGATTGGGTCAAGCATGCTGATACGAAGGTTTTGCCATGGCCAAGTATTTACTTCGCCACGGCGAATTGGTCTAGAGATGTCCAGCAACTGGTTCTAAGACTTCACCGTGGTGAACTGTGGCCGAGAGAGTTAGCGAAATATGCTTCTTCGCCATGGCAAATTGCTTCAGTCCCCTTCCAATGCCTGTGTGTTACTCTTCACTTCCAATTCCCATCAGAATACCTTGCAATGAACAACAATAGCTTAAAGTATCAATTGCCCAAGATTTACTTTGAATAAAGTTAGTAATTAATCAATGGCAATTCTACCTTAAACTGGGCTAATTAAAAACAGAGACTCTAACTTACAATTAAGCACAAGTATGATAAAAAAATGAGTTTAGTAGTTTGCTAAATACCCTGAAAATAGCATGGAAATTCAATAACAAATAGAGCTCAATCACTATGACTGAAAACCCACCTAACCAACCAAACCCTAACCGTAATGTCAACCAACATAGGAGTGGTGGCAATGGGGAAAATGGTGAAAGAGAGAAAATTGGGATGAACAATGCAAGTAATAGAAGGAGAACCATTAGGGAAGCCATAACCTCTTATGTCAGTTATGATCCTTTTATTGCTGCATGCCCTACTTTTGATGTAAAATTTTAGATTAAGGGACTTCTTATTAATTCTCTTCCTAAATTTCATGGCTTAATAGGGGAAGACCCCTACATCCACTTGCAATCAGTCTCCATGATTTGCCAAAGCATGAAACCGATGGGAGCTTCTTTGGATCAAGTTTTCTAGATGGTTTTTCACCTATCTTTAGAGGGTAAAGAAAGAGAGTGCTACACGAGCCTTCCAAGCCATGTAACTAATGCATACCAGAGTTGGGGTAACTTAAGGAAAGCCTTCTTGGAAAAATAGTTCTCGGCCTCTAGGACTTCATCAATGAGGAAAGAAATCTATTCTGCTAGACAAGAGTGTGATGAGTCCCTCTATGACTATTGGAACTGCACCAAGACCTTCTGTCCAGATGCCCTCACCATCAAATACTGGACGAGCAGTTAGTGCAATATTTTTATGATGGGCTCAAGAGTCAAGATAAGGGCATGTTGGATGCAGCCTCAAGGGGTTCACTGATTAACCTCACTGCTAAAGAGGCTTGGGATTTGATAAAGAAATGGCCCTAAAACATCAGCAATACAATGATAGAGAAGCTAGGGGAGTTCAGGAGTTGGGAGCCTCAACTGTTCACAGTAAAAGGATGGATAGTCTTGAGTCTAAGGTAGACTCTCTAGAGAAGAGAGTGACCTCCCAATTATCTCTCCTAACTACAAAGATGAAGAATTTGAATGTGAATCGACCACAACAATCTATGGATCTCACTACACCAAATTGTGAGACTTGAGGTTTGTGATGCACATTTCTAGTGTTTGCCCAAACCAGTTTGTAGAAGTGTCAGTGGTTTACTAGGGGCACCCAAATCAGAAGTGGGACACTTATTTGGATATGTACAATGAAGGGTGGAAGGCCAATCCCAAATTTGGCTTGAGGAATGATGAGAGTAGACCTTCCAATAGATTTTCACAAAATGGGAGAGCTGGACCATCAAATGCCCAGTTCCAAAACCCACAACAAGCCTTAACCATTCCACCAAAGGTAAACACAAACCAACTCCTTCGTAACTTAATGATATTGGTGAAGGAAGAGCATACCTCTAATGCCAACCAATTGACTCCCTCACTTCTCTAATTCAAAAGGATTTAGCTAAGAATGATGCTAGGTTCAATTCCCTAGAAAAGATAATGGAGCAATGGGAGACCAAAATTGAATTATCAATTCCTATGTCACCCAATTCTACAATAACATAAGTGAGCAACAAGGCAGAAGTGGTGGCGCCATACCCTCCAACATGGTTATTAATCCTAAGGGGTTCAACACTATCACTCTCAAAAGTGGAAAGAAAGTTAAATTTAATGATGAGGAAGAAGTAGTTGAAAAAGAAATTTATTGTGAGGAGCTATCTTCTTTGATTGCGTAGACTAAAGCTTCTAAAAGTGAGAAGGAGAATGTGATGCTAGCTGAGAGGGAGCCTACAAGTTTGCATAACAAAGGAGTGGGTACTATGAGCGATCAAGAGCATGCATCATGAAGGAGACTTGCAAAACCAATTAAGTGTGGAGCAAAGGAAGCCCAAGATAAAGAGGTAAATATCAAAGACCTTCCTTTTCCTCATTCTTATTTCCAAATCATGAAAAAGGCTAGTGAAAAGCATGATAATGGTTTGTATGAATTATTTAGCAAGATTGAAGTAAATGTGCCTTTGCTTGAACTAGTCAAACAACCCAAGTATGCCAAAACTATGAGGGACCTCTGTAAATATCTTTAAATATAAGAACATATTCAAACCAAATGAGATGGTACAGTTGCCTTCCAATGTAAGTGCTTTGTTCAAACCTCAACTACCAATCAAGTGTCAAGATCCAAGTAGTTTCACTATTCCATGCACTATTGGGAAGCATATTATTCCCAAGGCATTACTTGACCAAGGGGCAGCTATAAACATGATGCCAAAATAAATCAATGAGTCCTTTGGTGCCACTTTCCTTAAACCCATCAGTGTAATTTTGCAATTAGCATACCAAACTATCATATATCTGCATGGTGTTCTTGAGGATGTGTTGTTAAAGGTTAATGATTTGATCATCCCAACTAATTTTTATGTCTTAGATATGCCTAAGGAGACTATGAATAAGGGAGCATTAATTTTGGGTAGACGTTTCATGAGAACAACAAAGACTAACATTAAAATGCATGAAGGTTCTATTACTATGTCTGTGGGTGAAAATTTTGTGCACTTCAATATGTATGAAACAATGAAACAACCACATGAGGACTATTCTTTGCTTGATGTTCACTTTATTGATTAGTTGAATGATGATAATGGAGTTGAACATGAATTGGTTCCTCATAAGCAATTGAATCATGTTGATGCACAAATTGGTAACTCTAACCCTTTTCACACCCATGCAGCGATTGCTGAGTTGTCCACTAGCCGAAATGCACTTGAGAAATGTGTTGTTTGTGATGTTGGCGCAGGCTATAGTGGAGTTGCTAAGACTTATTCAAATAGGCCTTTCAACATTTTTTGTGCCTTAAGAAGCAAGACTCTAGTGAAGGTGGTATGCCAAATACACAATAGTCAGATACCACCCTTGGAGTTAAAGCATGATGAGCCAAAGAGAGGAGGAGAGAAGGATGAGTCTGGAAGATATGCATTACTTCCACTCCATGCACTGTCTATTTACTCTACCCCCAAGGAAACTCAATGCCAAAGCTCCTTATTTGAAGTGGGAGAATTCGTCATGGCATATGTGCCTCACTACTCTACCCCACACGAGGAGTTCAAAGAGACATGGATAGGTCCATTGGAGGTAGTTGCAAAAAGTGGGAAGAGGGCTTACAAGTTGAGAGATGGGTATGGAGGCCATTTTCACACCTGAGCCAATCGCCTTTCCATGTACCACGAGAGCTACAAGCCTCCTTAATTCTCAGGCGGTTTCTTTCCTTCACTTGTTCTCTAACTTTTCCTTCTTATTGCTCGTGATATGTTTTGGTGCATTGGTACATTAGATAAGTGTGGAGGAGGAACCTCCCAGTAGTGGAGTAGTTTAGTTTTAGTCTAGATAGTAGCTTTTCAATTCAATAATATCTCCTCTGCCTCTACCTCTAGCTTTTGTCCTGCTAAGCTTAATTGCTTATGGAATCTGCTGATTGATATGTCTTCAAGTAGGAAGGATGCTTGTTATTGTCCAATGTGTGTGTTCTGTTGTTGTGAGCTTAATTGACATCATTGATCTTTTTCTAGGCATTAAAATCTTTCTAAGTATCTAGCTTCATTTTTTTGTTTGTTTGCGTCCATGTAGTTCATTTTTTTTGCCTTTTGTTTTTGTCTCTTAGGTTTGTTTCACCACGGTGAATCTATTATTTCACCATAGCTCTCATGTGTTATTTCTTCCTCTCGGACCATATTCACCGCGGTGAAGTAGTAAGTTTTCTGTGACCAAGTTAGGTCTCTTTGTTTTGGGTGCTCTCGGGTAACATTCACCATGGTGAAATCCCCATGACTGTCGCTTGCTGATATGGCAACCATCCATGTTTTTAAACTTAAAACCTCCTCTCTTCCCATTTAGTCCCTTCAATTTCATGTGCTAATATTCTTCTTTTCTTTCCTTCATCACCACAGCAAACCCTAGCTATTCTCCTCTCCCTCTCCCATCTTAACTTCCCTCATTCTCCTATCTTCATCCATTTTGTCTTCTCATCCATCTCACCTACCCATCCATCCTATACTTCCCCTCCTTCTCGTGAGCCAACTTTCCTTTCATCCACCTTGGGATTTCATCGCAGCAAGCTTTGACCTTCAACGCATCCATTTCCTCTATTGGTAACTTAATCCCTCTCATTTCCCTTCACAAGAAGATAAAGAAGCCTTTATGACTAGAATTATTGATGGATTTAGGCCTGAAATTTTAGACAAAGTATATATGCACATCTTTGTAGATAAGGACAAGCTTGTCCACAAAGCAATCAACGTTGAGAAAAGAATGAAGGCCAAACAATCTTAGTCATCGTCTTCTAACTAAAGGGACTCTAAATCCACCTCCAAGTGGAACACCAAATCCGCATAGGGCCAAGGAGGAATCCAAGTCTAGATTTGATGGTGGTAAGGCACCTAACTCACAATTTTTATCTTTTGTTAAAACATCTTCTCTTGACTGTTATAGATGTCATTGAAAGGGACATATTGTTACACAATGTTCCAACAAGAGAGCTATGATTCTTAAAGATAATGGAGAGTATGAAAGTGAACATACAAATAGTGAGGATGAATATGAAGGCATGCTCCCATTAACTGATGCATCCGATATTGAAGAGGAGTAACAACTGGTGAAACTCTAGTCAACATCCGTTCCTTATATGTGCAACCACAAGAAGACAAATACAATGAGCAAAGGGAGAATATATTTCATACTAGGTGTCATCTACAAAAAAGGAGGTGCAACATGATAGTTGATGGTGGGAGCTGTGCCAACTTGGCAAACACCATCTTGGTGGATAAACTGAATTTACCAACCATTCTCCATCCTAAACCATACAAGTTGCAATGGTTTGATGATCGTGCAGAGAAGGTTACCAAGCAAGTTTTGGTCTCCTTTTCCATTGGCAAGTACGTTGATAAAGTATTATGTGATGTTGTGCCCATGGTTTCTTGTCATATATTACTTGGGCATCCATGGTAATTTGATAAGAGATCCTAGCATAATGGTTACAAGAACTCCTATACCTTTAGGCATAACAATCGTAAAACTACTCCTATCCAGTCTATCCAAGCATATGAAGATCAAGTTAGCATTGCAAAAAACATTTCTATATTAGATACAAATAAATAGAGGAAAATAACCTAAAATTTGTCCTAAAATACCTACTTGGGCTTAAGTATTTATTTAAATATACATCTCAAAGAAATACATCAAATAAACAAGCCAAACAAAAGATTGGCCTTGAATAGCCTTCTAGTAAAGCCACTTTAAGGTCATTTAATCATTTGGAAGCTCTCACACTTCTCCCAAGATGGATAGAATTTTTGGGCTTTTCTCTACATTTTTGGTTTAGGCCTCCATCTCAAAATGTCTCTTAGTAATACTTGTAAAGCCTCCTTCATTCTTTTACTCCTTGAACATGTCATTGGGCTTCCAATGTCTTGCAAAGGATCGTGGACTTTGAATGTAGGATATGAAGTAGATTAAGATTAAAGCACTTTGATCCAAGCGAGGTAGTGAATACTTGAGTCAAGAGTTCATTGACTATCTTAAGAGTTGTGGGATAATCTTACATTAACTCCTCTAGGAACACCGCAGTGGAATGGGGTTTCTAATCAGAGGAATCGGTCACTAGTAGATATGGTTTGATCTATGATGAGTCAAACAGATCTTCCACTATCCTTTGTGGGCCATGCCCTGGAGACAGTTATGTTCACATTGAATCGTGTTCCATCTAAGGAAATTCGAAAGACACCATATGTGATGTGGACTAAAAAGCAGCCTAGTTTATCATTTATTAAAATTTGGGGATGTGTGGTATATGTTAAGCAACATTCCTCAGATAAATTAATGCCTAGATCCTCAAAGTGCCTTTTAGTGGGGTATCCTATAGAAATGAAATGATACTATGTTTGTAACCGCACCGATAACAAAGTGTTTGTTATTATCATTCTAGAAAGAGAATTTATCACTAAAAGAACTAGTGGGAGTAAGATGCCTCTAATAGAAGTTTAAGACACACTAGATAGTACAGAACCACAAATTGAAAATAGAGAATACTCACAACAAGTCTTTAAGCCTCCTCCTCTTTTAACACAAGGGCTACGTAAGTTTGATAGGACATGACAACAGCCTCAGAGATATGGATTTCTGATTATTGAAAGTCGTGATGTGTTGATGATTGAGCAAAATGAACTTTTGCTTAATACTACTATACATTTGAGGATACTTGTTTGTGAAAATGGATTCTATGTGCTCTCTTTTTCAGCTACTCATTTTCTCCCCCTCATGTTATGAAAACTTTGGCAAATGACAAGCCACTAATCATTCATTACTCAATAATGTTAGTAGTAGCTAGCATGTTTTGATGATAACAAATGTAATATGTTTTTGTAGGAACATGATCAATATGAGTTGAATCAAATTACTCTAATCTCATACTACCTTGAAACTGATAAAATTGTTGTCATATGTGAACTAATGCTCGCAAACTTGAGTTATTATCAATAACTAGAGTTATGATAAATGTTTTTTTTATTTATGCAAAATCTCTTTAGCTAAAACTTGAGTTACAACTTAAAACTAGAGTTATGATAGAATGTTTTTATTTACATAGAAGTCAGAAACCAGTGTTACTCATGAATACTTGAGTCTCGAAGACTTATTTGTACAATATGTCATAACTTCCAATCAAAACTGGAGTTATGCATGAGAGTTATCTGATATCTATCATACCTTCCAGTCAAAACTTGAGTTATGCATTGAGTTATTTGTTATCTATCATAACTTCCAATCAAAAATTGAGTTATGCATTAGAGATAAGGCAATCTATCATTACTTCCACCTAAAACTTGAGTTATACATGAAAGTTGAAACCATAACTTTTAGCAGAGACTCAAGTTATGTATTGAAGTTATGAGAAAAGTTTCTTAACTGATATTCTCATACGAACTGCAAGTTTAATGCTTTTCCCTTGGAAAAATCATCTTTAACATGATAATTGTTTGAATTGTTTTTCCATAACACTTGTTTGTATTTTCAAGTTGCATAGGTTATTTAGAGTAAACTATGAAACAGAACTTGGTGATTGATCTTTTCAAAATCATGCTTCTCTGTCATCAACTACACCAGTTATCATCACTATCTTTCCACTTTGTCCAACAAAAGGTCATGGGCTTTCTAGATAATGAGGTCAATAGATCAAAGTATCATCACCTATCACTACCTTTTGTTTAGACCGAGCATTTGAACAACGAAGAGAGTAATAGGAAGGATGCTCCTCTCCAATGGGTATCATTGGCAATACTACCATAAATAAAGGAGCATTCAAGATGGAAGTACATAACATAGAACTATATCTTACTAGGATATACTCCTTTCTTGTTCAACAACTTCCTATGTTATACTCTCTCAAATATTTGTGCTTCAATTATTAGTATCCAAATCTTGTGAGAGAATTTCAATATGTCCAAACACTGTTTTACTAAGTGAAACTCAAGATTGTGGAATCTTGAGAAGGTTGTAGTGATTACGGTAATTGCGGTGGAGAGGTATCCTTTGCATTCGTGAAGTGTGTAAGGGGAAGTGTGATTGAGCTTTGTAAAGGCTTCAAGAGCCTCGAATCTTGAGCCATAGTGAATTTACATGTTTCAGATGTTTTCTGAGGACTAAACGTAGGTCAGAAGGACTGAACCTAGATAAATCACTGTGTTGATTTTTCTCTACTCTCAGTGATATTCTTCCAAACTTGCTCCTTGTTTTAGATTCAAAAATTTTTAATTTGACGAATTCACCTCCCCTCTTGGTCAAATCCTAATCTGACCACTCGTCCTGACATTTGAGCATCTCGTTTTCTTTCTTGTTTGATCTCAAGAAGCCAATGACTCATATAAGCTTCCTTTACTGGTATCCACATGAATAGCTTTCAACTAAAACAATGTGCTAACACCTCAACGTCCGACTCTAGGATTAGCCATTCATATATACTAATATTATTTTTCCTTTTCTTTTCTTATCTTAATCTTGAAAAGTTTATCTGCCTATTTATAGCTAGTTAGAGTCATCTACCTGAATTTTAAAACTAATCTTTATCAATTTCGAAATCCAAATCATATCAAATTAATTAAAATTTAATTGCTTTTTGATCAATAAGAAAAACCTAAATAAAAGTGGTTTAATTAAATCAATCTAACAAATTTAATTTAACCCATTTATTTAATCTAAATAAGGAGCCAATGAGATTTGATTTAATATTCTCCATAAATTAAAATCAAATCTAGGATATTGTATCATTATCATATATATATATGTACATATATATGTAAAACATATATGTGTGTGTGCAAAATATATAAATTTAATGAATTTGGATATCACAGCTCCTGTTGGGCTATTTTGTGTGTGACACTATAGGCCCATATCAAGTTGTTAGTGGGCCAATCACTATACAAGTCGCCATGGCCTCTAGCATAACATTATGACTATCCAATTCATATGAGGATCGATAAACCGATATAACCTATCATACAACCACAACCTCTTATTCCTGACCATTACTTTCTTGATCTATGAATAGTCTAATTATAGAAATGGAACTTCCTTTCCATTGTAATATGGCCATACATTTTTTAGACTCACTCACCGAGTGGGCCCAATAATATCTCTCTGCTAATATGAGGGACAAAATCTATTTTGACCATTCATATACCTCTGGATGAAATCCATTAAGCCCAAACATAACATTTATCATCACTCAGTCAAAAGTCACTTTTGACTAGGTCAAAGCTGAGTGACTATCATTTAGGAATCCATGATGATCTCAAGTTAAAAGGCATAGTGATGTAGTTGTACATGAGACAAGCTTATGACTTAATCTATGTAGCTTCCTTATGGTTGGTCGGTACAACAGCTTGTACTCTTACAAGTGCCTATGACATTGATTCATATCTCCATACTTTTGTTAAGTCATACTGGTATTATTTTATCATTGCTTTTGTGTAGATGATCAACCACAACAAACATGCAAACAATAACAAAAAATTAAAAGTTCATTAAATAAAATATTCAAAGTACAATATTGGCCCCTAGTGTCACACTTTCCTTTCCTTAGCTTTACTACACCTTAGAGACCTTAACTAAACCACTTGAGACCATTACATCATCTAGAATTAGTCATCCAAATGAGTTTCAAATATTCTTACCCGAGTTACTATTCATTTGGTAACTTGAAAATTTTGGCTAACTTTGAAAATTCATAACTAATTCTAGAAAAATAAAAATAAAGTGGTTCAAGTCTCTAAAAAAAGCTTATTCAATTTACTACAGGGGAAAAATACTCATTTGGCCAAATGCAGGCTCAATAAATACAGTTTATTTTCTGAACTTTCAGTGTTCATTTGGTCATTTTTCAATTTTATAGATTTTTCCCTTAACTTTGGAAAATTATAACTTCCTGCATACACATCCAAATTTTACCAAACTTTAGCTCATTTTAAAGCTTGGAATGTGTAGCATTTTTCTAGAAAATTTCAAGTCATTTCAACTTGATTTGCCTTGTTCCTTCATTAACTAAAGTTGAGTTTTTAACAAAGGATATTGGATCCTTTTCTTGACTTTAGCATGCTCCTTTCTTTTACTTCCAAGCATTTCATATCATAGCATTACTCATTAACATATATATTATTTATGTAAAGCACATCTCATATACTTTTCATAGTATAGGCTTAACATATATTGATAACAAAGTTCAACATACAAACATAAGATAACATGCTTCAATATATATAAGATTTTCACAAAGTTGGGAAGCCATCCTCCTAATCTTGCACCTTCTTTTCCTTGCCCTTGAACTTTGGCCTAGAGTTGTTCATTGGAAAGAATGAGATTTCAAAGAAATCCCAGTAGTAAATAATTCTAACTAACACATCATCATGCACGATTATAAATGTGTAATATTAACATGCCATAAAACATCAACAAAACTTTACTTCATCATTAAAGCATTCATAGCACAAGGCCAAGGCACATCAAATTTTGCATAGCTACAAACATGCACAAGTAAGGTAGGTTTACATGTCATAAGGCTACAACCCACATCAATCATGGCCAAACAACATACACAACAATCAAATGCAATGTAAATGTGAAAGTTAGAGAATTTGCTACCTTATAATTTGACTTTCCAATTTGATTCAAATGGCTTCCTTTTTCACTAGGTAACTCCTTGAAATTTACAACTCCTACACATACCATAATGCATTTGGCATTAATAACAAGCCATTACTATAACACTTAACAATTTATAAAACCTCTTGACAACTTAGGATCATAACTTTCCATCTTTGTCAAAATTAATTCCAATGCCTCCAAAATTGTTTTCTTGTTTATTCCCTACACAATTTTGCCTTCTAAATCCATTGGAAGCATGAAAATTATCAAAAACACATTCTTTCCTCAAGATATATAGCTGGTAGAAATTATGCTTCAATTGGCAATAATATGATTTTTCAACTTCTCTTTCCATCCACATCCTTGTTCTTGCTCCTAAACCACTTCCTAATCATTATTTAACACAAAATCAATCCTCCACATATAAGATTAATTTTGTGCAGCACCTCGTCTTAGGGTTTAGGATTCCAAGAATTCGTATAATCATCAAACTAATTAAATCCAATCATCACATAAACAAGATAGAAGAGTTCTTGGCATTTTCCAATCCTTAATGGCATGATTAAGCTTTAATCCCTCATTAATCCTTCATTAATCTATTACTAGTCATAGATTAAATAACTAATCAAGGTAATTAGAGATTGAAAGAAATTAAACTAACCTTAATCTTGCTCTTAATATTTGATTGGGCACCTCAATCTCTTTCTCTCCCTTCCTCCTTCTCTCTCTCTCTCTACAATTAATTTTACAAGAGTTTCCTTTCATAAATCCACTCTTGCCAAGATGGTAGGGAGGGGAGGGGGTATTTATAGGAATCCAACTTGCTAAATGCCCTTGAACTTGCACATATTTACAAGAGGTGTTTGCTTAATCTTGACTCTTGATTTCATCCTCCTTTCCAAATGGACAAATTTCATGCATCAAGAGTGTGATCTTGCCAAGTGTCCATGTGATTCACTATCAAAAGTGTGATCTTGCCATGTGTCCATGTGACTCACCACTTGTGATGTCACAAAGCTATCATTCTATCATGTGGGTCCTTTGTACTGATAAAGTATTTATACTCTGATATTTTCCACCACATAATCATAACATATGGTTCACTTTTATTCTTTGAGTAAAGAGAAGACAAGTGGCATTATTAAAGACCACAAAATTTGCTTTATTCAAATATAGTTACTTTATCTATCCATAAAGACACTTTATCGGATCAGAAATACTTTTTTGGAGTTCCCTGATCACTTGACAAGTTTAGGGTCATTAAAAATTCCCTAAATTCATCTAATACTCCCATCATTTTTCTTTCCTTAAATTACTTTCTAGAATGCCTTTAACTGATTTTTGAAGAAAACCCTAATTCGGGGTTTTTCAGATCCAATAAACTGTTTCTGACTTTCTCTTAGAAACAATTTTATAAATTACTTGAATTTTCAAACTATTTTTCTACCTTCTGAATTAAATATTTGAGGCCTTTGGATGTTTTAGACAATTATATTTGACTAATTATTTATTAAATAGTCAAATATTAAATAACCTTTAAAATTCCTGTAAAGGTTATTTTTGTCATTTTAACATAAACCAGGCTTCAATTACTGATCAATGAGTTTTTCTCTATCTTTTGGGGTTCTGTAAAATTTTCTGATATTCTAGTCAAACTTTGACCAAAATACCCTTTGTCTTTTTCAAATTTACCAAAATGCCATTACTTTTCCAAAATGACTGTTTTACCCTTATTTTTTCTATATTTTGGAAAATGACATTTTTACCCCTCCTTTTCTTTGTACTTCCACATTTACTCTTTCCTTTCACTCTCAAGACCTTTAATTCCTCTGTAGCTACTTGTTTAGCCTTTATCGTCAATTACGAAAAATTGAGGATATTACACTTAGGGCACAATTTCCAACATTTTGACTGCACAAGCTTCTTGGAGTTGGCAATGCTTTCTACAAGACGTTTGGACGAAACAATGAAAGTCCCTATTGCTTGGCTAACACTACCGACCTCCTTGGTAGGAAATGACATTGTTGCATTTGATTGACCTTCCTGAACTGTTTCCACCATCACCTTAACTTTGTTCTTCTGAATTTGTTGGTGGTGGATTGTTGTATCATTAGGGTGCATGAGGTCATCAACAACAACACGCTTGGTTAGCTTGTCCAAGTACAAGACACAATCAATTCCCTTCTGTTTTGTGGGTCTTAGCTCAGGGTCAGCAGTTGGTGCTTTGAATTATTGTAGCCCTTCCCACTTTTAACAAGTGGTGAATCCTACAACATTGAAATGAAAATAAGTCAATAAGAATGTTGCCAAATTAAAGGAGCTATTATTTGAATTAGCAATTGTAATTAACTGTGAAGGCTCAGTCCCTAATGTGAGTTGCCCACCAAGGACGCTATTCTTGAACTCATCAAATTGCAACTTGAATACAAGTTATAGATCACTGAGGGCTTGGGCATGGCATTTGTTGAGATCTTTGCATTCCTCCTCCAAATTATTTTGCTTCTTTTCTTCAACTTTATGTTGTTCATATTGTTGTGTTGACTTTTATTTTTTTGTGTGTATGCATTGTGAGGCGTGAGTTACATATGAATGGGGTGGTGTTTAGTAGGGTTTAGATTGAGTAATAGGTGATTGATGATGGGGATTGAAGCACCCAAGCTTGTATAACATCAAAATTTCCTACTGCCTGAGATGGGCATTTAATCTTTTTGTGATTATTTTCCAAAAGATAGATCCATTCATTAGAATGCAAGCCTGATATGTGTTACTAATGATAAAGCTTCTTTCAAGTAAATATTGGTAAGTAAGGAAGGATGGCTTGGGTATGACAGATCAGGTTGAGGGGAAATGGGAGGAAGAAAGTTGGGGGATGACATACATGGGTGCATGTGTGATACTGTAGTCAATAGTATATGCGTAGTTGTCAAAACATAAACTGAAATTGTCAATGGAGGAAGTACGTATGTTGTGCTCATTCTATACAGTGAGGAAAAAATTATTGGTGGGTAACTAACATGTTAATGAATTTTCTACAGGTTAGCATGCAGGATGACATTTAATATGGGTCCAACTCTTTCGAAGGCACTTGTATGTTTTTTTCATGTAGATAGGAAGTTTGCAGATAATGTTGATGGTGAATGTAAATATAATGGTGCAAGTGTGAGGGTATAATCAATAAACAAGGGGATGAAGATGCAAGATTTGAAATTATTTAAAATACCAAAAGACATCAAAAATGTATTTTAAAATGAGGAAAAATAGAATAAAAATGCTTTATTTTATAAAATTAATTTCAGCCTCAAGTTAGCAGTAGTTTGTCGAAATGGCAATACGAAAGGCTAAAAATCCCCGAATTACGGTTTTTGGGAGAAAATTTATTTTGAGCATATTTGAAGGCTATTTGAAATGAGAAAAATTATGAAGTGATCATTTGAATTTTGGGAATTTTTAGTGACACTAAACTGGTTAAGTGATCAAAAAATTCCCAGAAAAAGCATTTTCAGTAGAAAACAATTAGATAAAGTAGCCATAAATCATTTTTTCTTTTTAAAAGAGGATTATGGGGTGTGAGAGCTGCCACTTGTGATATTCATATTAGAAGATGAAAAGCAAATGAAAGATATTTAGAAAAGTGGTAGTTTTATTAGTATAAAGTGGCTCTATCAGTAGAATTGGGCCCCACATGCATTAATCCACTTGAGTTGGCTTTTATTAAGCCTTCCTGAGCTCATTTCCTATTCATATTTCATGCTCCACCGGCAAGAAAGAGAGAGAGGCAGCTGAAGGTGAAGAACAAGCAAGAGGAAGGAGAAAATCAAGCAAAGTTCAAGGTGAGTTAGTGTTTTGGCTTGATTTCTTCCCTAGAAACTTGTATAAGAGCCTAGTTCTTCCTTTCTATCGATTTTGTTTTCTCTCTAAGGTTGTGTATGATGAGGTCCAAGAAGAGTTCTTGGGAGGTCTAGAGAGAGAAAATGAGAAATAGTAAGAATTGCAAGCAACAAGTGTCTTAGATCAATTCACTACATGATACATGTGGATGCTTTGATTGAGTTGATTAAAGGAAATTGATGATGATAAACACTCATCCCTTGGTTGTGATAGAATTGATGATGCATGGAAAATAAATGTTTAAAGTTATGGGATCAAAGGAAATTGGGATAGAAGTGAGGTTATGCATGTATATTTTTAGAGATATTGTAAAACCTCATTTTCCTCCAATTTGCTATGAATTCCGTCTAATTGTAGTTATGAAGGGAAAAAGGATGATATTGGGTATTTTGATGCTTCTAATGAATTTAGAATGAGAAATTGTGTAAGGTGAGGTCAAGAGTACACTTTTGAGAGCATTAGAACCTCAATTGCCAAAGTTAGAATCATAGAACCTTAACTGGTTAAGTTTATGTTGTTAAGTGATATAAGGCATGGAGAATGACTTAGTATTCATGCCAAATACATCATGTGGTGTAGGAGTGGAAATTACCAAGAAGAATCCTAAAGTGCAAAAAAGGAAGCCAACTCAAACCACAATGGAAAGTAAAGCATATAAGGTAGCAAAACTTCTAACTTTACATCCACTTTGCATTGATTGTTGTATATGTTATTGGCCATGTTTGATTGTGATTGTAGCCACTTGATATGTAAATCCTTGCTTGTGAGTGTGCATGGTTGTAGCTATGCAATTATTGCCTTGGCCTTGTGCAAATATGTTAGAAGTAAGGTATTGTTGTTCACGTCATGTCATACTAGTTTACATTCAATTAATCATGCATGTTGATGTTTTGTTACAAATATTTACTACTGGGATTTCCAAATCTCATTCTTTCCAATGACTAACAATAGTCACAAGTTCCAAGGGCAAAGGAAAAGATGTGCATGAGTAAGTGGTGATGGCTACCTTGGAGATTGGCATTTGTGTATATGTGTTGATATGCTAGTTGATGTATACATGCATACTCTAGATTTTTGGATGAATGTAAATTAAACTCCTACATTAAGTTATTTTGGTGTTATATGATGTAATAAATGTGTGATGAGGTGAAATGCATGAAGAAATAAGATTGAGCATGCAACTTGTCTAAAAAGGGTCCAAAGCCCTTAAAAAGTGACACAATTTGAGCAAATGGATGGCCACAGCAAAGTCCCATATTTTGACCAAATGAATAGTGGTTTTGTCAAGTCATTTCAACCTTGATTTAGTAATAATTTGGTCCAAGGAATATTTTTTCTCTATAATGGATTAAGAAAGCTTTCATTGGAGACCTAAATCACTTGGTTTAAATTTTTCTAGAATCAGTTGTGAATTTTCAAATTTGGGCCAAAATTCCAAGTTTCCAAAGGAATAGTAACTCAAGTGGAAAATTTTGAGATTCACCTAAGTGACTAATTCTAGCTAATGTAATGGTCTCAAGTGGTTAAAGTTAAAGTCTCTAATACATAATCAAGCTAGAAAAGAGAGGTGTTACACATAAAGAGGAACTCAAAATTATCATCATTTTCCCCAGACACTATATCACTCAGAATCTTCTTGTAAGGGACTCTACCATACTTTTCCCATAACCTCATAAAGCCCTCATCATCTTCATTTACTTCACCTTTAACCTCCTCCCCCATATGGGGAACACCTAGCAATTGTGCAACATCCTCTGCCTCAATTGCATCTGTCTTCTCCCTTATTCTAAATTTATGTGTCGAGGGATCATAGGATTGCATAAAAGTGACTAAGAGGTCACGAGGTAGCATGGTCATTCCCACATGTGGAAGATCTGAGAATTCCAAACTCTCTACCCTGGTCTTTAAACTTTCATTATCATCTGATTGATCAGCGAGTATGAAAAGGTACTTTTTGTTCCTTGATTTCTTCTCCAGGTTCCCCTTTGCAAGCTTCACTTGTTGTATGTACTTCAATTTGTCTTCATCGACCAACTATTTCCATACCTTTGCGGCCTCTCAGGCCTGTTCCCGCATACTCTTCCAACCCTTCCTCGTTCTCACAAACTCATTCCTAAACAGCATGTTACCACTATAAGCTCCTGCAATTGGCATGACTTTACTTGGCCCTTGTGAGGTCCAAAATTTGGGTTTAGGAGTCGCCACCAAAATTTTAAAATAAGGTAATTTTGGAAACCTTTTATTTTAAAAAAACATGGTCTATGAAAATAACATAGGGTTTGGGAGTTGATTATGTATGAGAAAGATGTTAGGTACCCTACAACACCCGTTCATAAGAATGGTTACCCTAAGTTCATTATTTAAAATTATATGGTCTAAAAGAATATATTTTAATTACCCAATGAAAACAAAAAAATATAAGAGAAAGATGTTAGGATGGCCGACACCCAAGAGGGGGGGTGAATTGGGTGTTTCAAAAATTTTCTATTCAAACCTTGATTAAGCAAAATATCCAAATCATAAGTTGATAAAAATAGATAATGATATTGGATAAAGTAAGAACGAAATCATTAGAAATTAATGAAGATGAAAGAAGAATGAGCACACAGAGATTTATCCTGGTTCGGTCCTCTCTGACCTACGTCCAGTCCTCAGACTCCTCTGAGATTTACAATTCACTATATCATCCAAGTTTAACCAGGTACTTGGAAAACCATTACAGCCACATATTCAATGTAACACATACACTGGCTACTTCAAGTTTGTAACCGTGGGTACTTGAGAACCCCATAAACTTTTCCAGGTATTTATGAAACCCACTCAAGTTTGTAACCGTTGGTACTTGAGAAACCCCACAAATTTAACTGGACATTTG
>QFDD01000557.1:0-43603 GCA_006871305.1 Vachellia collinsii
CCCTGACCCCTTAACAGGCAACGCGGAGTATCCTGAGTACCACTGGGTCAAGTGGTACTCAGGATGCTCCGCGTTGCCTGTTAAGGGGTCAGGGCGCGCGTTCGAGTCCTGGGGGAGGCGAAAGGAACGCGTAGTAGCCCCTACGCGGAGATCCTGCTGTGTAGTCGGTTGGTGGACAGGGGTAATGGCACACAGCTGGTGTATCCCTTGGCTACGGCTGCAAGGGGCATCGTTACAATAGGCTTCAACCTAACCCTATAAATTAATGACAGAATATTCTAAAAATTTAAAATTAAATGAAAATGAAAACTAATAATTAAATATGACAATTAATCAACATTAAACATAAAAATTCCCTCATAATGATAAATATCTTAAATATATGAAAATTCTAATCAGCCATTATTCTATATCCCATTATCAGTGTTTATTCTACTTTCCTAATTGAATCATACATATATATATAAGATATTTATGCATATTTCTTAAGTAAATTTTATTTATGAAAATTTGAATTATTTTTCAAAGGCATATCACAAAAGGTCCAACATGTGTATAGACTATTGACCTTTTCAAGTTATTGTGGAAATTTTGCTTTAGGGGGCAGTTGAGTCAACTTTTCATACTGAAGAATGTGAGATTGAGAATCTTTTACTTTTATTATGTAGAAAAGTATGCCGATGAATTGAGAGGAATGCACTAAAAGACAATATTCACATTTATATAAGAGATGTCTATATAATTTAAAATTTCTTCAGAGAAATTTATTTATTAACATAAAATATATTCATTGAGTTTTAGATATTTGCTAAAATAATATTCTATGACGTTCTTAAGGAAACTCTTGACTCCACAAATTAAATATTTAGTGAAGATATTATGAAGGGAAGTTATTTGTTGTTATTAAGAAGAAATCTTGCATTTAATAAGGGTAAAAGTGAATAAATATTTTAATTTAGGATATATTAAATGAGCTAATCGTGACTTTTTGATTCTCGAAAATTAGTTAAAGTGAGTCTATGTCATGGATAGGATGAAAGCGTGATTTAAAAATAAAAAAATTGCACTCATCAATACATACCAAACACTTAATGGGAAATGTAACCATATCACGTTTTATTTCGAGGTGCATTTAAAATTTCCTTTCTCATGAAAAGTGTTTTTTTTTTTTTTTTTTTTGCATACCAAACATTGTCTTTGGGTCCCGTGAAGGTTTTAGTGAAGATTGGTAAGGGAAATCGTGTTTTTTTTTGTCTCTTATGAAAATTTTGCATAAAAGTCCGCAAGATAATTAGTAAGGAAATGATATTGAAATTGCATAGACGGCCTTATTAACGTTATAAATACTAATGGTGCTTCAAGAGTCGCATATATTCACAAAAATCTCCCAACACCAAAGAAAATTGTCATGGGGTTTCACAGCAATACTATTTTATTAGTTTTGGTTTGTTTGCTCACCTCATTGATAAATCATATATGCATATGCAAAACATATAATAAAGTTCTTTGCATTCCAAGTGAGCAGCAAGCCCTTCTTAATTTCAAACATCATCTTCTTGATCCTTCAAATAGGCTCACCTCTTGGTTAGAGAACACCAATTGCTGTAACTGGACTTCAGTTGTTTGCAATAACGTAACTGGTCATATTCTTCAACTTCACCTCAAAACATCAACTTCATCTTCACTTCTTTCCCGTTCTTATGAATTTGACCCTTTTGAAAGATTAGTGTTTGGAGGTGAAATAGGTCCTTCGATACTAGCTTTGAGTTATTTGAGTTACTTGGACTTAAGCGGCAATGACTTTGTGGGTATGCAAATTCCAAGTTTTTTGGGCTCAATGAAGAGCTTGAAATATCTTGACCTTTCTTATGCAGGATTTAGTGGAAGCATTCCTCACCAAATAGGAAATCTATCCAATTTGCTTCATCTTGACCTAGGAGGTAACTTTTTTATTGGAAAAATTCCTCATCAAATTAGAAATCTATCAAATCTGCGATATCTTTGTCTCCAAGGTGGTGATTATCAAAAAGGCATGAATGGGATGTCAATTTATGTAGAAAATATTCAATGGATATCATCTCTTTCGTTACTCCAATATCTTGAGTTACGTTATGTTAATCTTTCCAATTCATTTGATTGGTTTTATGTTTTGCAGTCACTTCCCTCATTGACAGAGTTACATTTTACAGCTTGTGCTCTTCCTCATCATTTTCATCCTATCAATTCCATTAACTTTTCATCCTTGGCTGTACTTGGTATTTCCGGTTCTTTTGAAGCCTTTTCCATTCCAAAGTGGATTTTTCAATTGAAAAATTTGGTTTCTCTTCAATTTAAACAAAATTTTTTGCATGGATCCCTCCCAAATGGTATTCAAAACCTCACTCACATTGAAGATCTTGATTTATCTTATAATCTATTTGATTCTTCTGTCCCTGGTTGGTTATATACTTTGACTCATCTCAAATCTCTTAGTCTCTCTCAAAACAACTTGCATGGACCAATTTCACATGCCATTGGAAACTTGACCTCTATGGTTACTCTTGATCTGTCGAGTAATCAGTTGGAAGGGCCAATTCCAAGTTCTTTAAGTAGTCTTTGTAACTTAAGAAGAGTTTACTTCTCAAATACCAAATTGAATCAAAAAGTTTCTGAAATAATAGAAACAATATCTAATTGTGCTGTACACTCACTAGAAGTTTTGTCCATGTCAAGTGCACAAGTATTAGGTCATTTGACACCTCAAATGGGGATTTTCAAAAATCTTGTTGCACTTGATCTTTCTGTGAATCAAATTGGCGGGAATCCTTTTGATGTTATCCAATCACTTTCTAAATTAAAACTTCTCGAAATTAGTGATAATTCTTTTCATGGAGTTGTAAATGAATATCATCTTGCAAATTTCACTAAATTGACAGTTTTCAGTGCATCAAGAAACAAACTCATATTGAAAGTGGGTTCTGACTGGAATCCTTCTTTTCAAAAGCTGCACTACTTGGGCATGGACTCGTGGCATTTAGGTACCAAGTTTCCATCATGGATTCAGTCGTTGAAGTGTCTTTCAAGTTTCTTTATAACTGACACCAACATCTCTGATACTATCCCTACTTGGGTTTGGGACACATTTCCCCATGCTGATTATTTTGATTTCTCTAACAACGATATCCATGGAGAGCTTTCTGATAAATTGAACAACCCCATCAATGTCTCCATTGATTTAAGCTCAAATCGCTTAAGTGGTCAATTACCACACATTTCACCCCATGTGCATGACTTAGACCTCTCGAGTAATTGCTTTTCTGGATCCATAGCCTCCTTCTTATGTCAAAAAAAGGAAGAGCCAATGGGATTGGAATATCTCAATTTGGCATCAAATAATCTGTCAGGTGAAATACCTGATTGCTGGAAGATGTGGTCAAATCTAGAAATTATCAAGCTTGATAACAACCATTTTAGGGAGAACTTGCCCACATCTATGGGATCCTTACCTTGGTTGAATTCACTACACCTTCGCAATAATAAGCTCTCAGGAGGTTTTCTTGCTTGTTTCAAGAATAGTACAAAATTGATTTTCTTAGATCTAAGAAAGAATCGATTCTCAGGAACCATTCCACCATTTGTTGGAGACATTCTCTCAAATTTGGAGGTTTTTCTTCTTAGATCAAACAGATTCATTGGTGAGATTCCTGATCAAATATGTTCACTGAGTTCATTACAAATCTTAGATCTTGCACAGAACAACTTGACAGGACAAATACCAAAATGTATCAACCACTTGAGGGTTATGCAAGTCAAGAAAAATGATTCAAATGTATGGACGCCAATCCAAGGAATTCATGGCGTATACTCTATAAATGATGTGCTTCTTGGGCTGAAAGGAAGAGATTATATATATAGATCTCTGGGTCTCATCACAAGCATAGATCTTTCTGATAACAAATTATCTGGTGAGATACCTATTGAAATTACATCTCTCAAAGGTTTGCTCTTTTTGAACTTGTCCAACAATTTTTTGAGTGGTGAAATTCCTCAAAGTATCGGTGCTATGGCATCGTTAGAGTCTATGGACTTCTCAAAAAATCAACTTTGTGGTGAAATCCCAACGAGCATGTCCGATTTAAGTTTCTTAAACAATTTGAATTTATCTTGCAATAATTTGTGGGGAAAAATTCCAACAGGAACTCAATTGCAAAGCTTTGAAGAATCTAGCTATGTGGGCAATGATTTATGTGGTCCTCCACTGCCAAACAATTGCAATGATTTGCAAGATGTCCCAAACCATGACCACAATGCCAAAGAAGCTAAAGTTGTAATCAATGGGTTTTATGTGAGCATGTCATTGGGATTTGTTTCAGGATTTTGGGCGGTAGTTGGTCCTTTGCTTTACAATAGATCATGGAGGTATACTTATTTCCAGTTTCTAGGTTGCATGTGGCACAAACTTCAATCTTGTTGGTGTACTTAAAGGGGAAAAAGTGTGTGCTTGTTGTTAAGGCTTTATAAGTATTTTGTATGTTGTTGCTTTTGCTTATGGTTAAATGGTTTGGTGTTTTAAATAATAAGTCATGTTGATTAATTCCTCAACTTTTGCAAAGGTTGTACCATGGACCATCTTTTTTAATGTATTGCAATATTGAATAAAATTGTCTCTAACTTGTTGCTTCTTCTCTGAGTTGAGAATGATCAAATAATGCTATCGCCATTTCTTCCCTTCCTCATGCAGATATTTAACATACTTGGTGTTTTGTATCAAAATTTCTCTGTTGTTGTTGTTGTTTTTTTTTTTTTGCTTGATGAATTCCCTAATGCTATATCAACTTGTGCGAATCGTCTCAAAGCTCTAATAGTTCAAGGAAAATATATATGTATATAATAAATTTTTTGGCATATCTTATTTTTGACTCATTCATTAAAACAAGCAAAATTGTTAGATGTCAAGATTATAAACGCCATCTACCCAAACTAAGAAGTATTTATGTCAAGAAGCTTAATGGTTTACATGAATTATAATGAACTAATGAGCACAAGTCACACAGCACAAGATTTATATAAGAAAACCATATGAACAAAATTGAAAGCCGTGACTAGAAATTATAGATGCAAATGAACATTCAGGAAGAATTTCCTTATAGGCCATCTTGTCTCGATCCAAGAACATTTCCTCCTTTTGCCTAAAGCTAAGTAGAGATAGGTTATAAGTGAATCATTCGGTGCCTCATGAAGTCCAAAATCATCGTTTAATCAAAAACCAATTTACATAATTGCAAACGAATAAGTTTTGTCATTCCCAATTTCAAATTCATGATCCATCCGCTTCACTATAAGAAAAATAGTGATTTTTTTTTTCAAAAAAACATTTTGGAAGGAAGGTTTCAACTGTGGTTATTCTGTGGGCAGGAGGTGACCATAGGAATAACTCATTTTTGGGAGTGAAGATAAGCAAAATTGGAGTGAACGAACTCAGAGACAATGAGAATGAAGAAGACTATATGGGAGACATGACGGTGGTGATCGACTACAACAGATCATGAGGCGGTGGTGGCTGGAAGAGTAGGAGGCGATGACGGAAATAGTAGGAGAGGCGAAACAAAGACAACATCATGAGAGGAGAAGAGCCGCTGAAGAGATGAAAGATGTAAAAAAGGTCTTTAGTAAAAAGGTTAAGCTTGGAATATTGAAAAGTTGGTATGGGTAATTTAGTCAGGTTGTTGTGACATAATGTTTCTCACCCCTCCATATTTGGAGGGTTGAGTATGAAGAGGAGGAGAGCAGAAAAGGACAAAAATTGTTACATCCCCTCCCGTTCCCTCCTCTCCATTTTTTCCAACCAAACATACTTACCCTTTCTTCATCCCTCACCTCCTCTCAGAAAAACGCCAACCAGGGCTTAAGTTAAATTTAAACTTTGAAACACTATCCACTTATACAAAGTTAATTTGAAGTTGTGTGAATTTTGTAGATTCCCCTCATATTCATCTTTTCTTTGTAATGTTTTTTCACACTTTACCACTAAACCTCCCCGTGCTTCTTAGCCCTCAGTTCATTTTCTTTTTGTGGCCAGCTCGCACATTTTTTTTCGAAAAAAATTTCTTCTTTCCTTCTTCCCTTGCTTCGTTGAGAAGCATGGAGAAAGAAATTATGAAGTGACATTGAATCCATCAAAATGAATCTAAAATTATCATTCATGATAAAGTCCAATTTTATATGATATTCATTCAATAAGGGCTTTATCTTGTTGAAGCTATAAATAATGGTTAGCACTCCTTATGTAATAGACAAATTAAAAGTTTGTAAAATTTAAGCATTAAATACCGAAAATATAAACATTAAATATATCTTTCTCTATCAATATATTAACGATAAAGTAAAAATGGTAGAAAATCGTTTGAGTTGATTTGCACATGTTTAGAGAAAATCAATAAATGCATTAGAGAGAAAGGTTGATTAAGATATCAGGAGCCTTAAAGGAAGACCCAAGATGACGCTCAATGAGGTTATTTGTCAAGATCTATTAGTTAGCAATATTTTCAAGAATTTAGTTTTGATCGAATTCAATGACGTCATGTGATTCATGTAGCTAAATTCACCTATTAGAATAATATTTTGTTGTTATTGTTGTTATTTGTCATCTATATACTAACAACGACTATTTTTTTTTTGCCAACAATAAACGATGATTAAACAAACAACTCCATTGTCATAAATTTTTTAAATATAGTTATGTTTAATAAATTATTTTAATATTTATTTATGTTTGATCAATTATTCTATCTTATGTATACTAAATGAATACAATATATTATTTACTATTCAAAAAATGAATGCGATTTTATTTTTAGTTATAATATTGATATATGTCATAACAATAAATGGAGCATCATGTAATAATTTATATGCATATTTTTATCTTTTATGATAGTATCAAGTGAAAAAGCACTGTTCATTTGATCATTTTTCATTTTTTCAGATTTTTTTTCTAACTTTAGATAATTATAACTTTCTATAAAAAATTCCAAATCAAGAAAACTTTAGCTCATCTTAAAGCTTGTCATGTGAACTATTTATCTGAAAAATATCAAGTCATTTGGATTTAGTTTGCATAGATTCTTTACTACCTCAACTTAGGCCTGTAATAAGGGCGTTGGACCATCTTTCCTCTTTTTACCATACTTCTTTTCTCTCTATATATATATCATCATGACATAATGAATTAGCATGCTTTACATATCTACACAGAACATATCATATATTTGGCTTTGTAAAGGGTTAGCATACATTTATCCAAAATTTAACATAATTCCATAATCATACATGTGCACCCCTTATGTTTTTCAAAATGGAAGCTACCCTTAGTCTTCCATCTCTTCGCTTTCACTTCTTCGAGTTGACCTAAAAGGGTATGTTTTTGGGAAAATGAGATTCATGGAATCTCAATAGCAAATAACTCTAACTATTACATCGACATGCATAATTATTATTGTGCAACTATAACAAGCCATGAAACTTAAACATGCATTACTAATCTTAAGTGTCATAAATTCACACTTTGCCAAGGCATATCATCATCATCGCATCAAGTAAGAACTTGCATATGCATACATCACTTAACATAACATTAACATGGCAATTACACAATCAATAATTAATAACAATGTAAATGTAAAAGTTAGAGAATTTGCTACCTTATTTATTTAACTTTCGTTGATCTTTATTGGCACTTTGAAACTTTCCTCTTGGTCTTGGGAGACTCCCCTTTTACCACTTAGATTTCTACACATAATATAATGCATTTGGCATTAAAAATGAACCATACCCAATGCATTACAACATTCAAAACCTCACTAAAACTTCTCTTAAACTTTGAGGGTCCTAAAACCCTTAATTTTGTCAAAACTTATTTCAATGCTTCCAAAATTATTTTCTCACTTATACCCTACACAATTTTGCATTCTAAATCCAATCGAAGCATCAAAATCAACAAAAACTCGTTCCTTCCTCACAAATTCCAGCTGACCGAAATCTTACAATGAAAGGGGGGAAATGTGGTTTTCAACTTCTACCTTCACATACATGCATAATCACATTCCTAACTCATTTTCCCATCATTAAACATCACAAAATCACTCCTTCCCTGGTATGAACAGTGTCATCCAGCAGCCTATGAACAGTAACCTCATGCCAAAAATTCATATATTCATCCAAACAACACAAAACAACCACCATTAGGTTTCAAATCATGCATAGAGTTGTTTTCTAACAACTATTTCCTCTAAATCCCTCTCTTTCTCACTTTCTCTCCCAAAAATAATATAGTTCCAGCAGCACATACACAACATATTGGCAAAAAATAAACTGATTAAATGGAAGAGGAGTGGTGGGAGCTCAAGAATATGGAAGATTACATGGCAAAATCACAACTTACCTTGAAGATTGGATGGATTTTGCTCTCTTTTTGCATGTTCTTGCTCCCACGCCACTCTCCTCTTCTTTTCTCCTTGTTGGCTGACCTCAGGTTGCAAATGGAGTCTTCAAGAAGCTCCTAAACACTTTTAAAATCTGCTCATGCATCTAATTAATTGTGGGATCCATCTGGATTGATAAAGTAACTTTACTCTGAGATATTTTACAATATTGATCTCTTGTCGTTTAAAGGTCAAATTTAATACTCAAAATTATGCAAATAGTGGCACAACCTCAAGGTCGATCTCTAAGGAGTTTAAGTGTCTGTAGGTATTTAATTAGCAAATTAATTCATAAAATTTAGGAGAAAATTGGTTCTACCATCCTAATCTGAATCAAATACATTATTTAAGCTATTATTTGTTTTTATTTTCTCATCAATTTGAAATATGGTGAAATGGAAGTAAGGAAGTGAATTAATCACAAAAATGCTTCCCAAGAGTTATGACTCCGCCCTCATTGCCTTCCATCAATATAGGTTCACTCTAAACATCTCATATTACAACAATCAGATTGGTAATGAATGGATTCAATAGAGACAGAAACCAGCCACTTCCAAAAGTAATATTGATCAATACTACTCAAATATTGTTTACAACAATCAGGTCTAATAGTTAATCAACCACAAAGACTAAATGAAGTTACTCTTAATCAAGAAGATAATCTCTGAAATTTATCTCAATAAATCCAGTCACAATGTTCTAACTATTACCGAAAAGAAATAGAATCTAGCTCCATAATATAAAGCATTTTAATATTCAAATGTAGATCAAAAGAGATTTAAGGAGAAGAATTGAGGCTTGATGAACTCCCTGTAAACAAGGCTCAGTCTCAGCCATAGCTCTTAGGAAAGTGGAAAACTCAACTAGACATGGTGAAGACAGCAACGGCAACGTCGATCTTGCCTCCACGATCTGCCATGATGATGACGCGATATTGACAGAGAGAGTGAGACAGAGAAAATGGTAGAAGATGATGGTGAAAGAGAGAAGTGGAAGGAAGAGTGAGATCAAGAAAAAAATGGAGGATTGAGATGTGACCAAATGGAAGAGTGAAAAAAAAAAGATATGGAGAATTAATGAATTGATGGAAAAATGAAATAATTGAATAAGCCCATGAGAAGTCCCCTCCTCCAGAAGATGAATCTCCAAAATTGCTGCCAGCTGTCTTCTTCTTTTTTAATTCTTTCTCTAACCAATTCAGCTTTTCCATTGGCCTTTTTCCACTAGTGCCACTGTTCCTTTCAGTTGCTGATTTCTGATTCTTTATAGCATTAAATCCCAAAATATCCTACACATTAAACCCAAATATGATATAATATCATGCAATTAAAATGATAGACATTTATAGAATTTAAGGAGTGATAAAAGATATCAAAATTAGCAATTAATTCATACAATCACTCATTAACACAATTAACCTCTAATTGACACATTTAAGCTCAAATAAGATACCAAAATGTCAATATTAGGTACATTTATTTCATATAAAATAGGGATTTATCACATATGGTTAAAATATGTTTTCTACTTTTCATCTTTGCATTAAAGAATGACATGTGGAAAAATCTCAGTCCTCCCAATCTGCTTTATGCAGTTAAAGTTACTTTAGATATTTGTAAAGCTACTTTATTAGGCCAGAAATACTTTTTAGGAATTTTCTGATCACTTGACCTATGTAGGGTCATTAAAAATTCACAAAATTTATATGATACCTTCATGATTTTTCTTTTCTCATTCTCCTTCCAGAATTGTCTTTAATTAATTTTTGAAGAAAACCAAGTTTCGGGGTTTTTCTAGGTCTTTTTCTTTCCGTTCTAGGAAATTGTCTCTGACTTCCACTTTGAAATGATTTTATAAATTAGTAGAATTAAATTACTAGAATTTTCAAGCTATTTTTCTCGCTTTTGAAATCAAATATCTGAGGCCTCTAGACATTTTAAATAATTAATTTTAATTAATGATTTATTGAATATTCAAATATTAAATAACCTTTAAAATTCCCGTAAAGGTTATTCTTGTCATTCTGACCTGAATCGGGTCTCAATTAATGATTAGTGAATTTTTCTCTATCTTTTAGGACTCTGTAAAATTTTCTGATATTTTGGTCAAACTTTGACCAAAATGTCATTTGGCTTTTCCTTAATTACCAAATTGCCCTTAAATTTCAAAAATGACAATTTGGTCCCCCGAATTTCAAAATTTCCACTTTAATCCTATTTTTAGAATGACACTTTTGTCCCTTACATTTTCAAAATGACCATTTTACCCTAACTTTTTCTACGTTTAGCAAAATGGTATTTGTTTTACTCTTCCTTTCCTTTCATTCTCCGGACCCTTAAATAATATTTAATCACTCATTTAGCTTTCATATTCAATTATCAAAAACCCTGATATTACAAAATGCATATAGATTCATAAAAATCAGGCACCACCAAGAAAATCGTCATAGGTTTCTACAACAATTCTTGCATTCTTATTTTGCTATGGTTGCTTAGCTTACTAATAAATCATTTATGTATATGCAGAGCATTTGATCAAGTTTTTTGCATTTCAAGTGAGCGGCAAGCCCTTCTTAATTTGAAGCAGCATCCTCTTGATCCTTTAGGCATGCTTGCCTCTTGGTCTGAAGAGATAGATTGCTGCAATTGGACATCAGTTGTTTGTGATGACGTAACTGGTCATATTCATCAACTTCATCTAAACACTTCACCTCCTACCTACTATTCTTGTGCTGATGAGAGACCATGGTTTGGTGGTGAAATACATCCTTCAATACTTAATTTGAAACATTTGAGTTACTTGGACTTGAGTGGCAACGACTTTGGCCACGTGCATATCCCAAGCTTTCTTGGCTCGTTGAAGAGCTTGGCATATCTTAACCTCTCGAGTGCAAGATTCAATGGAAGTATTACTCACCAAATTGAAAACCTCTCAAGTTTAATCTATCTTGACCTTGGAGGTAATGATTTTATTGGAAAGGTTCCTCATCAAATTGGCAATCTATCAAGTCTACACTATCTTGATCTTGAGGGGGGTTACTATTATAACATGGATAGGTTATCATTCTTTCAAGAAAATCTTCAATGGTTGGCATCTCTTTCTTCACTCAAATATATTCAGTTAAGTTTGGTGAATCTATCTAATGCATTTGATTGGTTGCATGTTTTGCCATCACTTCCCTCATTGACAGAGCTACACTTGACATGTTCTTTCTATCACCATTTTGATCTGGCCATGGTTACCAACTTTACATCTTTGAAAATCCTTGATCTTTCTCATTCTTATGATTTTGGGGCTTCTTCCATTCCAAAGTGGATTTTTCAACTGAAAAATTTGGTTTCTCTTCGATTAAGTGATAATTAGTTGCAAGGTTTCATCCCAAATAGTATTCAAAACCTCACCTTTATTGAAGATCTTGATTTATCTAACAATGCCTTCGATAATTTTATCCCTGAATGGCTCTATAGCTTGAATAGACTCAAGTCTCTTTCTATATCATCAAATAAGTTGAATGGATTTATTTCAAATGAGATAGGGAACTTTTCTTCTATGGTTATTCTTGATCTGTCAGATAATCATCTTGAAGGGCCAATTCCAAGCACTTTAGGAAACCTTTATAGATTGAAAAGTGTTTCTTTTTCAAACATAAATTGCAATCAATAATTTTCTGAAATATTGACAATAATCTCGATTTGTGCCTCACACACACTGGAGAGTTTTTCTATATTCAATTCAAAACTATATGGTCAATTGACAAGCCAAATTGGGATGTTCAAGAATCTTCTTTCTCTTGATCTTTCTGGTAATGCTTTTCTTGGTGAAATTCCTAAATCTTTAGAAAATCTCACCTCTTTGAATCATCTTCATCTCTCTTGGAATCAATTCAATGGGACTTTGAATCATGTTCATCTCTCTTGGAATCAATTCAATGGGAATCCCTTTGATGTTATAGGATCCATTCCTGCATTACAATCACTTGACATCAATGATAATCTTTTTCAATGAGAGGTGACTGAATACCACCTTGCCAATTTTACAAGGCTATATGAATTTTCAGTATCAAGAAACAAACTCAATTTAAAAGTGGGTCCCAATTGGAATCCTTCGTTTCAAAAGTTGAAAGCCTTGTACATGGCCTTGTGGAATTTAGATTCCCACTTCCCATCATGGATGAAATCACTCAAGTGCCTTGAAGTATTGTGCATATCTAACAACAACATCTCTGATTCTATCCCCACATGGGTGTGGGATGCTTTTTCATATGCTTATGTATTTTATTTCTCTAACAATAATATCCATGGAGATCTTTCTCATACAATGAAGAATCCATCAATGTCTCATCCATTTTTCTAGCCTCAAACCAATTAAGCGATCATCTTCCTTACATATCGCCCAATGTGTTTGAATTGGACCTCTCAAATAATTTGTTTTTTGGGTCCCTAGACTCCTTCCTATGTCAAGGAAAAGAAGAACAAATGGGTTTAGCATTTTCAATTTGGAGTCAAATAATTTGTTAGGGGAAATACCTTATTCCTGGATGACATGGACAAATCTAATGCTTATCAAGTTTGATGGCAACAATTTCAATGGCAACTTACCCCAATCTTTGGGATCCTTATCTTGGCTTAGTTCATTGAGAATTTGCAGCAATGTCCTCTTAGGAAATTTTCCTACCTGCTTGAAGAAAAACACGGGATTGGTTTTCTTGGATCTTAGTGAGAATCAATTATTAAAAATCATTTCCTTGTGGGTTGGGCATGACTTTTGAATTTGAAGGTCTTTCTTCTCAGGACAAACAAATTCATTAGAAATAGTCCCCAACAAATATGTTATTTGAATTCTCTACAAATGCTAGACCTTGCGGAGAACAACTTAATAGAACAAATACCAAAATTGAAAATGCTTATTTTCAATTTGGAGTCAAATAATTTGTTAGGTAAAATACCTTATTCCTAGATGACATAGACAAATCTAATGCTTATCAAGTTTGATGGCAACAATTTCAATGGCAACTTAGCCCAATCTTTGGGATCCTTATCTTGGCTTAGTTCATTGAGAATTTGCAACAATGCCCTCGCAACTTACCCCAATCTTTGGGATCTTTATCTTGGCTTAGTTCATTGAGAATTTGCAACAATGCCCTCTTAAGAAATTTTCCTACTTGCTTGAAGAACAACACGGGATTGGTTATCTTGGATCTTAGTGAGAATCAATTATTAAGAATTATTTCTCTGTGGGTTGTACATGACTTTTGAATTTGAAGGTCTTTCTCCTTAGGTTAAACAAATTCATTGGAAATATTCCCCCAACAAATATGTTATTTGAATTCTCTACAAATGCTGGATCTTACAGAGAACAACTTAATAGAACAAATACCAAAATTGAAAATGGGTTTAACATTTTCAATTTGGAGTCAAATAATTTGTTAGGTGAAATATCTTATTCCTGGATGACATAGACAAATCTAATGCTTATCAAGTTTGATGGCAACAATTTCAATGGCAACTTACCCCAATCTTTGGGATCCTTATCTTGGCTTAGTTCATTGAGAATTTGCAACAATGCCCTCGCAACTTACCCCAATCTTTGGGATCTTTATCTTGGCTTAGTTCATTGAGAATTTGCAACAATGCCTTCTTAGGAAATTTTCCTACCTGCTTGAAGAAAAACACGGGATTGGTTTTCTTGGATCTTAGTGAGAATCAATTATTAAGAATCATTTCCCTGTGGGTTGGACATGACTTTTGAATTTGAAGGTCTTTCTTCTCAGGTCAAACAAATTCATTAGAAATATTCCCCAACAAATATGATATTTGAATTCTCTACAAATGCTGGATCTTACGGAAAACAACTTAATAGAACAAATACCAAAATTGAAAATGGGTTTAGCATTTTCAATTTGGAGTCAAATAATTTGTTAGGTGAAATATCTTATTCCTGGATGACATAGACAAATCTAATGCTTATCAAGTTTGATGGCAACAATTTCAATGGCAACTTACCCCAATCTTTGGGATCCTTATCTTGGCTTAGTTCATTGAGAATTTGCAACAATGCCCTCGCAACTTATCCCAATCTTTGGGATCCTTATATTGGCTTAGTTCATTGAGAATTTGCAACAATGCCCTCTTAGGAAATTTTCCTACCTGCTTGAAGAACAACACGGGATTGGTTTTCTTGGATCTTAGTGAGAATCAATTATTAAGAATCATTTCCCTGTGGGTTGGACATGACTTTTGAATTTGAAGGTCTTTCTCCTCAGGTTAAACAAATTCATTGGAAATATTCCCCAACAAATATGTTTTGAATTCTCTACAAATGATGGATCTTGCGAAGAACAACTTAATAGAACAAATACCAAAATACATCAACAATTTGACTATTATGCTCACCATGAACAATAGTTTAGAATCTTACATTCTGACTTGAGGGAATCACTCTACGTATTCCATAACTGACGTGCTTCTTGCTTTGAAAGGAAGGCATGATAGTTATACTTTTCCAAGCCTCATTATGAGCATTGATCTTTTGGATAACAAATTATCTGGTGACATACCTTATCAAATTACAAGGCTCAAGGGGTTACAATTTTTGAATTTCCTTTACAAGCTAAATATGTCTTACAATAATTTGTTCGAAAAGATTCCAACGGGCACCCAAGTGCAAACCTTTGAAGTAGATAGTTTTTCTGGAAATGATCTGTGTCCCTCCACTAACAAGAAAGTGCATTGATCTGGATGATGTCCCCAACCATGATGACGATGAGAAAGAAACTCATGACAAAAATGGAGTCAACTGGTTTTATGTGAGCATGTCATTGGAATTTGTTTTAGGATTTTGGATACTAGTTGATCCTTTGCTCTACAGTAGATCTTGGAGGTATACTTATTTTTGCTTCCTAAATCGCATGTGGTACAAGCTTCAATCTTTTTGGTGGTAGGAAAGAAAATTATGGCTGTATTTATGTAGTTCACATGCTTTGTAAACATTTTGTATGTCGTTGCTTGTTTGTTATCCCTAAAAAGGTTTGACTTTTGAATAATGAGATCTGTGTTGAACTAGTTCTAAGAGCTTTGGGTATGTATGGATGGGTTTTATCTTTTGGTTTTGGTTTCTAAATGTATTGAATTGCGTTATGGAAGCTACAAATACTATGTACAATGTCTCCAAATTTATGCCTTCAATATAAAAAAGTTTACTAATTATTTTTTGATCTTAAAAAATTATTTAAGTTGCTAAATGCACATGAAAAAAAATACTCCAAGGTGTGGGATGTCACTTAACTTATTTATTTTTTATCTGAGTTGACCAACTCATGTCTTAATTGATTGAATGCCTCTCATGTGTGCATGCATGGCATCCATTTATGTGTGTGTGTGTGTGTGTGTGGGTGGGTGGGTGGGTGTAGTATGCTTAGGAATGGTAGCAATTAAGAATAACTTCCTGGTAGTTAATTGACATTTTTGAGTATACAATAGATTAATTCCATTATTTGAACTTTTAATCAAAACTAGTCCCTATGCATTGGTTTTGGAATTACTCTTTTGACCCCTATTCAATAAAAAAAAAAATTCAATTTGAGTTTTCTTAGTCAATATTTATATTTATTTGTTTTGTTAAAAATATTAATAAGATTTTTCCAAACTTTTCTCATAATTAAATATTGAATTGGTCCTAATATAATGTTGGACAAACACACAGTTCGTGGCCTACACAAAAAGGATGATGTTGCCCAAGTATAGGACTTGAAGAAAAATAATTAAAACAATCAATAAGAACAATCGAATTAAAATAGAAGTAGTACTAGAGATCAATTTGCATAGAAAAGTTGTTTTAAGGAACAAATAGGTGTATTAAGAGATCAGCAAAAAATTAAGTGTATTAAAAACATGCTAAAATCTTGCAAAAATAAAATGCTAAAAAATATAGTTAGTTAAATATGAATAAGTATAGCTAGTAAAATGTTTGCGTACATACTAACAAAAACTGTGCAATGGTTTGTCAATTTAACAATGAAGGAAATGAAGAGTTTATTTAGATTTACTTATGATAAGCATGTTCACGTATATTAAGATAAAACTCATGTCACATGGTTACCTGGTATCCCATAAAATGGTGATCCAAAAGTCATAAATACCAATCCAAACAAGCACTAAGGCAAAGATGGAAAGAACCATTTGGAATCCATCACTCGCTCACATGTATAAAACAAAAGGAGAAACAAAGAAAAATTATTTTTCCAAGCCTTATACTTCCCCCTATTTTGAATTAGGTCCTTCGACTTTTTTTCCTTTTTTATAAGATCCTTTAAGTTTTTAATGTTAGATGCTAAGGTCCTTGGTTTAAAAATTCTATTAAAGAAACTATCCATTGAGCATCAACTCTGAAGTTCTTTCATGTGTGCATTGAAGAGCATTTCTGGGTTTCGGAAATCAAGCTCACCCTTTGACTATCGTTAGAATTCTCAAATTGAAATATTTATAGCTGAAAAAATATTTAAATTGAAATATTTAAATATTTAAATCAAGCAACCATGGTGGAGACGAAGCGGCCCATGACACAAAAACTAAGCCGATGGATGGTCAAAGTGTTGGCAAAATATTTACAGCTAGATGCCAGCCACCTGACACCTCCGATAATACAATTTGCGTGTTTCTAGCTTATATAATTGTGTTAGCTCGTCTTTAAACCTGTTAACTGTAAACTCGATTAAACTTATGAATTCACTCAATGAGTTTGCCATTTTTATGATTCTAACTTTTAAAATTATATCATCTCACTCTTAAACTCATATGAACTTTCTAGATTTGGTTATATTCAATGGCTTGATATATAAACTTCATATAAATTTCTTTGTTGAGTATGATAAATTATGAATGTTGATTGATTTAATGCCAATTACTCATATTTAAAATCTCTTTAATTTAAATTGTTGTGATTTTAATATTTTAATTTTTGAATTATATACTTTTTAAGTTTTAATACCTATCTATTCATAAAAGTAAACCCTTACAAGTTTCCCATCCTCATCACAAGTTTACTTAAACTCGTGAATTTGACAACCTTAATAAAGATTTCGCGATTAATTTTTCTGAAAAACAAAGTAGTTGTTAATATAACCAAGATTTTAAAACTGGACTGTCTAGTTCAAACAAAAAAAATAGTGAACCTACTTGATGCAAATTAATGGACAGTATAACGAACAGTTCAAACAAAATAAGATCTGCTTGGCATGTCCACGATAGAAGAATTGATAAAATAATCAGATAAGCTAAAAAGATAAAGGGAAAATTCCAGGAAAATACCCGTTGAAATTCTGAAACCCTATTTCTTGTCATGAATAAAGAAAAGGATAGATAGGTAGCTGTCAGCAAATGGGATTTTCAAAATTCGCAAGAAAAGATGAAAATGCCCCTCATATTAAAAAAAAAAAAAAGAGGTATCCTTGCTAGAGCACAACTGCTGGCAGGCCACTAGAGTTTCGGCACCGAGTAGCAATCCCCTGGCTAGAGCTTAGTCGTCAGCCATCGGAGGTTCGGCAGCCGGTGGCTATTTTTGGGGTCTACAGATTTTTTTTAATTTAAATGGGAGCCAAGGTGGTAAATCCCACCTCACCTTGGTTCCCCAAAATTTTGGTGACTATTGAACCACCAAACCACTTTAATAATATATAGTGCTTGCAAATATATATAAAATATGTAATCAAGTAACGTTTTACTCAATGACAATACTTATAATGTGAATGATAATATTTGTAAATGTATTGATAACTTCAATAATAACGTTTATTGCTGCAACTTCAAGTGAGGAGGAGAGAGGCTCACTAAATTAATGGATAGCAGGAAAAGGAGTCTTCAAACAAGGCCCATTATTGTTTCTCCCTTAATGAAATTTAAACAAGCCTCTAGGGCCCGCAAATTGGTATTTGGATCACTGGACCTACGTTTTTTCACCAAGAACATCCAGAATCTAGGGCTTTTAATGCCAACAGATGGTGATGATCAATCAATGCAAAATCCCAAGCTACAAGACCCATCAAACTTGACGAGGTAGAAAAGTTTGCCTATATGTTGAGAGTGATTGACAAAACCACTACACAGACTAAAGTTTTTTAAAATATGTAGAATTATTGAGGCTAGACATCATATATAGTGCTTATAGAGAAAATTTTGGTCAATAGGAGAAAATAAATTATGATTATTGTTAAACTCACGGTCGACTCTGTGAGTTTAGCATTTTTATTGTGTTAACTTACTCTTAATATTTGATTTGAAACATTTGAATTACCTGAACTTGAGAGGTAGGGAGTTTAATGTCAAAAGCTAAAAGAGTAAGTTAAATTTAAAATTTGAAATGTGGTTCGCTTTTATAAAATTAACTTGAAGATGTGTGAATTTTGCAGATCACAAGTCATCCCTTCCTGTTCCTCTTTTCTTTGCAATGTTTTTTTTGCACTTTCCCATTGAATGCTTTTTGGCCCTTGCTTCAATTTCTTTTCCTTCTTCCTTTTCTTTTTATAGAAGTAAGCTTTCAAAAAGTTAGGATATGTAGAATCTTTTACTTTTCTTCCGTAAAAAAGGTTGTCCATAAATTAGGGAGAGGCGTGTCTCCACTGACCTGCCCATGATTAAATCAAGTTTCAATGATACAGATTTAATAGTATTTTAAAATATTATTATAATATTAAATATAATAAAAATATGCAATTATAAACCTTTCACATCTTATTTTAATAGTACAAATTTATTTATCTAGTTTTATTATTTAATGTTAAAAAAAATAATTTTACAGAATAAGTCTCAACCATTAAAAGTAGATCGATCTAATGATGAGACATTAATTGAAGATTGAGTAGATAGATGCTTCTCCCACATGTAAATTGAGAAGGATGGAGAATGAAATTAGAAAGTGACAATGAATCCTTCAAAATGACTCTAAAATTATTATGAAGGAGACCATAATAAAAAGTCGAATATCATATGATATTATCTTGTTGAAGCTATAAATAATGGTTAGCACTCCTTATATAATAGACAAATTAAAAGTGTGTAAAATTTAAGCATTAATTACGGAAAATATAAACATTAAATATATCTTTGTGTGTCAATATATCAACAATTAATAAAGAAAAAATGGTAGAAAATCATTTTAAATAATTTGGTCATGTATTTTAAATGATTTGGACATGTTGAGAAAAAGTCAATGAATGCATTAAATGTTATTGAGCGAGACCTATTAATTAGCAATCTATTTAAGGATTTAATTTTGATCAAACTCAGTAACGTCATATGATTTATGTAGCTGATATATATAATATAATAAGACTTTGTTGTTATGGTTGTTATTTGTCATCTATATATTAATGACGGCTATTTTTTCTTCTTTGCCAACAACAAAATGATGATTAAACAAGCAACTCCATTGTCATAGATTATTTAAATATAGTTGTTTAATAAATTATTTTAATATTTATTTATGCTTGATCAATTATTCTATCTTCTATTGACAACGAAGCGTGTATGGTTGGTAAGGGGGTTTATTTTCATTTGTGGTCAAAATATTGTGAGAATGAAGAAGTTTTTACTTTTATTTTTTGTATACATAACAAAGCTTTTACCTTTTTAATATGGAAAAGTTTCCAATAAATTGGAAAGACCTCTGGAAATTAAGAGAGGTGGACCAAGAATCCTCCACACATATTTTCTGTAATTCGCTCTTTTTTGAAGAAGTAACAACGTGTCTACAAAAAAATATAATGTCACTACTTGTCATGAAATTAAAAAATTAGTCTATTATAAGAAATGATATAAAATTTTTAATAAGGATAAATTATAAAATTCATGTAAATCATTCCATTATACTAAAATATTTTAAAAACCAAAGACTTTGTAGCCTAATGGCATGATATCTCTCAGATGGGAAGTCACAAGTTTAAACCCGCCAGACCGATAATACCTGTCCCTTTAAATAAATAAAAAGTTTAAAAACAGTGAATTTGCGATAGAATTATATTTTATTTATTCCATCATTAATAAGTCATTAGTAGTTTCAACTATGCCTATGCTAATGACAATTTAAATTATATACTTCATTTTTTATTTTAATACAAAAAAATCTTTTTAACATGATATAAAAAATAATTTATAAATATAATATTGAATTTGATGTCTCTTAGAAATCTTTATTTAATAATTCAGTAGTTGATATTGTTTGAACCTGTTGAATAGTACCACCTCCAATCTTTGATGCAAAAGTCAGTTGATTTTTTTAAGAAATTAAGAAAGTTAACTAACTGATATCTTTATCATTTTTCCTCAAACTAATTTGCTTAACTTATAAAGTGATATATAATTGAGTTAAGGTACATTTTAGCTCTGGAAATTTCCACGAATGAGCAATTTTACCCTGAAAGTTTTTGGATGAGCAATATTGCTCTAGAAATTTAAAAACGTGGCAATCTTGCTTGGTCCTTGTTTGGTTCAAAGTAGAGGAGGGGAGGTGGGGTTAATTAAAGGTAGGTGAGGTTAGGTGGGGGAAGGTTATGAAGTGAGGGGAGGGGAGATATTTAAATAATTGTTGTTTGGTTCAGAAGGGGAGGTGAGAGGAGTAAATTTTAGGTTGACAGTTATATCCTTATCATTTTATTTATGTTTTTTTTCTTTTGTTTATTATATTTATATTAAAATAACCATTTTGTAGAATGTTTAAATTACAAAAAGGCATTGCTTCACTTGTATATGATAAAATAATTTTATATAATCTTTAAAAGATAATAATATTAATTTTAACATGTTATTTCATCTTTAATAATGTTATTGTATTAAAAACATTTTTCCAATAAGAGTAGATTTTCATTATCAAAGTGAACAATAACATGGAAAAAACAGTTGAAAAAAAAAGCTAGAGAAAAAAATTTAAAAAAAAATTTAAGGCATTAGGGACATGGATGAAATAACATAAAATTGTCATGGGTAATTTTGAAAGGAGATGGAGAAAAATTTCTCACCCCTTCAAAAAACCCTAATTTTGGGGGGTGAGAAAGGAAGGGGAGGTGCCACTAGAAGACAAAATATTTACACCCTCCTCCCCTCCATTTTTTTTGAACCAAACAAGTATATGTCTTATTCTCCCATCCCTTTCCCCACCCTCCCCTCCAAAAAACCCCAACCAAACAGACCCCTCCACAGTTAATGTGCCACCTCATCACTACCTTTTCTTCTACCCTCTCCACCTCATCATCTCACCACTGTCTGATATGGTTGTGGCCGTCAATGATTGAGAAGACGAGGGAGCAAGGGAGATGAGAGTGATGAGGAGAACGAGAAGCTTGGGTGGCCGTGGGAGCGAATTTGCTGAGAGTATCATCTTATAATTCATCTCCAGCATCTACACTCTTTTTCCCTCTCAGACTACTCCGGTGTTGACACTCACTGCCCACCATCGTAAGCTTTGACACTTCCGCCTTCATGCTCCTCTAGTAATCCTCAGGAATGAGGCATACCAAGGGTGAGGACTGACGGAATGAGCACACTGGAGACTTCGAAGGAACGAGGAAACGGCGAGGGGTGAGGACTGACGCAGAGATCGGCCGTATAGCACCTTCTTGCCGCCGTGGAGACTTCAGAGAACACGTTGCTGTTATAGCTTTCTTGGACTTATTTTGGTGTCTTTTAGTTTCGCGGACGAAGACCCAAGAAGAAACGCTGAAGACGATAATGGCTGCGATGGAGGACGATAAGGTTGGTGGATGATAGTCGAGCACCGATGCTAACAATGCTTACACAGAAACTAAAATGCTTAAACAGAGCCACACGAGTTTCATCTATCTTCCATGGTTCTCCAACATATCTTCGTGGTGTACATTAATCTAGTCTTAAACAGAGCCACACGAGTTATATACAACAAAAACATGATATGAATGAATAGGAAGAATAGATTGTGGAGAATCAAGGTGATATACAATATGAAATAAACAATAAGTCAAAAAACAGAGTGCGTGACGGCCTGAGTTTTGGAGTTGAAGGTGTAGAAAATGTTCTTGCAAGGGAAAATATTATTGAGAGGTTTCTGGGAGCAATCGGAGATGCAAAAACTGATGAAGATGGAAGCAAGGGAATTCGAGATTGCAAAAGCACGAAATAAATTTTAGAAACAGATGAAATTCCAAAAGCACAAAAAAAATATGAGAGTCGGAAAATTGTGCTCAGCCATCACTTGAGATCATGTTCCCACCCCCCCGCTTGCCGATCTCAGCAGCGGTGCATTATGGAAGGAAGGGACGGTTGAACACTCGTAGTGGAGCTCCGGTGGCGGTGGGGGTGGGTTTCTTACTAATATTTACGTGAGCGTGATTAAATCATTACACACAAAAAATTTCAGAAAGACCCATTTTATTCTCCTTCTTCCCATCTCTTCCATAGGAACCCCATTTCGACGCCTAAGGCCACAACGACTCACTCCGATGACCATCGTTTTGCCACTATCTGTCACCATGATGCCGAGTCACTTTTCCGGAAAAAGCCCATTTTCGAGATCTGAGCTTTCCGACGAGTGGGTAGTAGTAAAAGAGAGCTTGGGAGAGGGTGGAAGACGTGGAGCCTGGGCGAAGGTGGAGCACTATTAAGAATAAAACAAAAAAAGACGTGGACCATGTCCATGCCTTATTCTCTCACTCCCACATCACTTGTCAACTCAGCATTTGTTTGTCAAAATCCTCACGTAACAGTCAAACGTTAGGCGACTGTTAAAAAAAGGGTAGGATTGTTACATTTTTAAACTTTCAGAGCAACATTGTTCTTCCAAAAACTTTCAGGGTAAAATCATTCATTTACAAAAATTTTCAGGGCCAAAATATACCTTAACCTTATATAATTTAGTTAGGTAAATAATAAAATATTCATAAATATAATCTAATATATTCTAAAGTCCACCCTTATTTAATTATAAAATTTGCATTTATTAACATTATCATATAAATTGTCTTACCTAACATTTTTTGTCATTCCTAACAATTTTTTTGGTCCTACCTAACTTATCGTATTTTCATTGGGAAAAGCAAACCTTCCAAAAATGAAAGAATGCTTTCAGGATTTCCTCCCTTATGATATATATAATAAAGTAGATGCATTGGCATAACTTAATAATAAAGATATTCTAAAGATGTGGAGAAATAATATCTCTTACTTTTTTTTAATGTAGAAATTTTGCAAAAGGTTTAGATTATTAGGCCGTAAGAGAGAATGATGGACCTATCATCCATACTACAGAGACTCCTACTATGACATTATGGGGCTCACATTTGTTTTTTCTTTTGAAAAAAAATTTCTTCTTTCCTTCGCGCTTTTCTTTTTATAGAAGTAGGCTTTCAAAATAAAAGTTAGGATATTACAGGAGAATCTTCTTTCCTTCTTCATTTTCTTCTTTCTTGACAAGGATGGAGAAAGAAATTAGGAAGTAACGTTGAATCCATCAATGACTCTAAAATTATTATGAATGAGACTATCATATAAAGTCCAATATTATATTATATTCATTCAATAAAAGGCGTTATCTCATTGAAGCTATAAATAATGGTTAGCACTCCTTGTATAGCAGATAAATTGAAAGTTTGTAAATTTTAAGCATTCTATCAAAGGATTTGGTTTTGATTGAACTCAATAGCATCGTGTGTTTTATGTAGCATATTCTACCTAGTAAAATGAGGTTTTTATTGTCGTCTATATATTAACTATGACTATTTTTTCTTTTTTGCCAACAATAAAATGATGATTAAACAAACAACTCCATTGGTATAATTTACTTAAATATAGTTATGTTTAATAAAATATTTTTAATATTTATTTATGTTTGATTAATTATTCTATCTTATAGTGACAGCGACATGAGGACTGAGTAGAGAAGAAAGATTCCATATAATTTACCTAATATTCAAAATTTTTTATATATTTATATTTTTCTTATGACTATTATCTATTATTTTTTGTAAGCTCATGATGGTATCTAACGTCGGTAGTAGTGACTAATCCCCTCACTATATATCTATGTTGAATGAATACAATATTTTATTTACTTTTCAAAAAACGAATACAATTTTATTTTTAGTTATAATATTGTTATATATCATAACAATAAATGAAGCATCAAGTAGTAATTTATATACGTTTTTTATCTTTTATGATAATATTTAGATATACTAATCATTTAAATTATGTTTGTTATTATTTTAAAAATATTTTAGCTAAAAAAATCATGTGAATGGTTGGTAGGGGGATTATTTGCATTTGTGGTCAAAATACTGTGAGATGAAGAAGCTTTCACTTTTCTTTTCTTTTTTTTATACTTAGCAAAGCTTTTACTTTTCTAACATGGAAAAATTTCCAATAAATTGGAAAGACCTTTGGAAATTAAGGGAGGTACAATGTGTACAATGTGTCACAAGACTTAACATTTTTTTTATTTTTGTCCTACCTAACTTGTTGTATTTTCATTGGACAAAGTAGGCCTCCCAAAAGTGGAAGACGTCCAACACCATGCGTCACAAGCAAACAACAACATAACATCAGTGAAAAATGGGCAACAAAAGAAATTATTGATAATAATTAATAACTAGATCCATTAAGTAATTAATACCATTTATCTTTTGCTTGCTAAATGCATTGAATTGTGTCATGGAAGCTATACACTACTATGTACATGATCTCCAAATTTGTGCCTTCAATATACAAAAGTGTAATCATTATTTTTTATCTTAAAAAATTATTTAAGGTGCTAAATGCAAATGACAAAATACTTCAATGTGTTAGATGTACCTTAACTTATTTATTTTTTTATCTGAGTTGACCAACTCAAGTCTTAATTGATTGAATGCCTCTCATGTGTGTATGCATGGCATCCATGGATGTATATGTGTGTAGCATGCTTAGGAATGGTAGCAATTAAGAATAACTTCCCGTCAATTAATTCACATTTTTTAGTATAAAATAGATTAATTCCATTATTTGAACTTTTAATCAAAACTAGTCTCTATATGGAATTACCTTTTGACCCCTATTCAACAAAAAATAAAACTTTTCAATTTGAGTTTTCTTAGTCAATATTTATAATTATTTGTTTTGTTAAAAATATTAATAAGATTGTCCCAAACTTTTCTCATAATTATATATTGAATTGATCCACATACAATGTTGGACAAACACGCACAATTCTGGCCTGCACAGAAAGGATGATGTCGCCCAAGTTTAGCGCTTGAAGAAAAATAATTAAAACAATCAATAAGAACAATGGAATTAATATAGAAGTAGTAGCAGTGATCAACTTGTGTAGACTTCTTTATTTTAGGAACAATAGGTGCATTAAGAGATTTGGAAAAAAATAGGTGTTATCTGTAAACTCAGCTAAACTTGTATGTTTCTAACTCAAAAAATTTTCAGCTAGCGGCCAGCCACTTCACATATCCGATAATACAATTTTCAAAATTGTGTTAACTCATTTTCAAACTTATGTTATCTGTAAACTTAGTTAAACTTGCGAGTTCACTCAATGAGTTTAGCTTTTTAACATTTCTAACTTACAAATTGGTATAAACTCACTTTTAAGCTCATGAACTTTCTAGATTTGGTTGTATTCAATTGCTTGATATATAAACTTCATAGAAATTCTTCTTGAGCATGATAAATTATGAATGTTGATTAATCTAATTCCAATTATTTATATTTAAAATATATTTAATTAAAATTGTTGTGATTTTAATAATATAATTATTGAATTATATACTTTTTAAGTTTTAATACCTGTTTATTCTTGAGAGTAAACTCTTATGAATTTGCATCCTCATCACGAGTTTATTTAAACTAGTGAGTTTGACAATTTTAATAAAGACTTGGCAATTAATTTTCTTGGAAAACAAAGTAGTAATTGATATAACTAAGGTTTAAAAACACGAACTAGACCGGTCAAATTCAAATCAAAAAATTGTGAACCGACCACTTGTCTGGTTCGGCCAAGGCTTAAACCCGGTGTCAAAGGGACTCGGTTTGACCCTGATTAACCAACTTCCTGTTCTCACCTCATTTTCAATAAGATGTGCCGATTTCTCCATGACCAGGACAAAAAAATATGGTGAGGGAAGGTTCTCCCTGTCTAACCTCTCTACCAGGATTGAAGCTCGGTCCTTTCTCCCCGTTACATAAAATCTTCATTTCTGCATATATCATACTACTGTGAACTAGTTCCGTTAACTGTTTAGGAAGGCCCAACCGCTCAAACACTACGTCAAAAATTCCCAACAAACTCTATCACAGGCCTTCTCAAGATCGATCTTCAAAGCCATAAATCCCTTCTTCCTTTTCATGGTCTTCATAGAGTGAATTATTTCTTGTGTCAAGATAATATGATCAGTATTTTAGCGTCATGGAACAAAACTGAACTGATTTGGAGCAATCACCAGAGGCATCACACTTTTTAATCTGCTGGCCAACACTTTTGTTTCCACTTTGTATATCACATTGCACAAATTGATAGGGTGGAAATCCCCAAATGTTTGAGGTACATCCACCTTAGATATTAAAGCAATATTCGTCCCATTGATATGCCTCACTTTTTCTGGTGCCACAGGAATACCTTGAACAATACAAACCACGGATGGACACGCTGTCTCCCACTAGCTCTGGTAAAACATTTAATGCACCGATACTAAACAGTGCTTGCTTGATTTCCTGCGGAGTGGCTACGTTTCCTAAAGAAGTCAACCTCTTAGGTTGCATCATAGGGTATATGTTCCACCAAATTTCACCACTGGAAACTGGGATGGTCCGTAGTATATAATTGTTGGAAGTAGTGGGTACCATAACTTTTCAGTTCTTCTCGATCATAGCATCATTCTCCATCGTCCTTTGTAGAGCTTCAATATTTTTTTTCGCACTGGTTACTTCCATTTTTAAAACAAAATTACACTAAAAAAAATATTAAATTTGCGACGAAAATTTTTCCATGTCGAATTCAGTTGAAAATTTTTTACTAGAGAATTTCTGAAGGAAAATTTCAGGTCTCCAAATTAGCCATGAAAAAAATATTGCATCTCTAATTCCATGGCTAATCTGCCAAATTTCATCACTAATTTTATATGAAGTATTTTTAGTAATGGAACTTGTCACAGAATTGTTCCGTCGGTAATTTTCGTGGCAAATTCCATTGCCAATTTCATATGGGGGTATCTTTAGTCACATAATTTTTTTATCAGTAATTTACGTGGCAAATTCCTTGGCTAAAATTTAATATTTAATTTTTTAATAAATTTTATAATAAAAATATTGTTACACAAAGATTTATATAAGTCTTGCAAAAAAAATGAAAGACTATAATTTTATAGCTTTTCAATTTTAGTTAATTTAAAATTTTAGTTGGCCATCAATGGTTGACGGTGACTCCATTTCATTGGACAAATAAAATTGGAAAAATGACAAGAAAATGATAAGTGAATTAAAGAAACCCAAAAAGCTACACTAAACTTCCAAAAGGACAAATTGCTGCTGGGCAGCAATTTAGGTTTTTGCTTTTGATGAGAAATAACGAAAATGCCCTTAGTTTAATAACTGTGTTTGTATTTTTTCTCACCTCCCTTCTGCGCTCATTGTTTCAGGCTTAAACAAAGTGACACAGGGAGTGTTTGCCTCTTCTACCCTCTGGCGTCCGTAAGTGGTTTTCGTGTGACCTTGTCTGTCGTTCACTAGTTTCTCACCATTCGCTGGTTTGCCATTGAAGGTTGCTGTGAAGCTTTCTCTGTCGTTTCTCCCACCTGAACTTATGCCTCTAATGCTTTTGTTTCGTTCGTTAACAACTATGAATATGGTATTGACAACTATAATATCAATAATAACAACATATAATAATCTATTCGAATGAACTTAAAAATGTATTCGAATAAAAACCTCATTCTCAACATATTTGAATGAAACTTGAGGATGAGCATTAAAATCTTTAAGAAGTCATTCGAATGTACTTCCATTAAGTTACGTATTGACAACTATTCATTAGCCATTGACAATGCTATGTATTTTATTGATAAGTTTATGCAAGCTATTGACAACAACTGAACTTATGCTCCTGATGTTGTTATTTCGTTTGTTAACAACTATGAATATAGTATTGACAACTATAACATCAGTAATGACAACATATAACAATGTATTCAAATAAACTTAAAAATGCATTCGAATGAAAACCTCATTCTCAACATATTTGAATGAAGTTTGAAGATGAGTATTAAAATCTTTAAGAAGTCATTCAAATGAACTTAAAAATACATTTGAATGTACTTCCATTAAGTTACATATTAACAACCGTTCATTAGCCATTGACAACGCTATGTAAGTTAATGATAAGTTTATGCAAGCTATTGACAACAATTGAACTTATGCCCCTGATGTTGTTATTTCGTTCGTTAACAACTATGAATATAGTATTGACAACTATAACATCAATAATGACAACATATAATAATACATTCGAATGAACTTAAAAATGCACTTGAATGAAAACCTCATTCTTAACATATTTGAATGAAGCTTGAGGATGAGCATTAAAATCTTTAAGAAGTCATTCGAATGAACTTAAAAATGCATTCTAATGGAAACCTCATTCTTAACACATTCGAATGAAGAACATTGTTTTTCAACTAGCTTCAGAAACTCATTCGAATGCATTTCATATTTTCAACATATTCGAATGAGCCTTCCAAATAGGTACTTTATTTGTTAAATACGCATTCAAATGAACATAATATGAATTTGAATGGAGAACTGTTCTACAAAGCAAATTTATGTATCTCATTTGAATGAAGCTTATGGGCATCCGAATGTAAATCACATTCTCTACACATTTGAATGAGACATGAGGATGAGTATTGAAATTAATATGTGACATTCGAATGAGAATTAACGGCATGCGAATGAAGATGCTTCTTTCAAAGAATAAAATTCTAAATTTGATCTGAATGCTTAGTTCCTCCATCCAAATGAATTTCACATCTTCAGCCTATTCTATTCGAATGAGAAGAGGAGATGTCTATTGATTTTTTGAGATGTTCATTCCAATGATCCACTTAACTCATTCGAATGAAGTATATTGTTTTCAACTATGAACACTGATTAATATATATCATTCGAATATAAACTGAGGCATCCGAATGAATTTGTTTCATTTTACAAATGAATTAGAAGCATTGCATTCAAATGATGTGATAGGTGAACGCTTATAAATTCAAATGAAAGCTAGAATGTTAAGTTTTACAAAAGCATTTGATTATGATATGTGAAATATTATCAAAATTGATTTTCATTTCGGACCAAGTAAGGATTTGACAAAAGAAGAAAAGAAATTGATTTGGTATTGACAACTATGAATAGAGTATTGACAATTCTAACATAAGTAATGACAACTAATGTTATCATTCTCAGAACATGGATTTCGCGATGTTCATGTCCTTCCACTGAGTTACGTATTGACAATGGTTCATTAGCCATTGACAACTTTACGCAAGGTATTGACAACTCTTGAACTCATACCCCTGATGCTGTTGTTTCATTCGTTGACAACTACAAATAGGGTATTGACAACTCTAACATCTGTAATGACAACTCCTAATTAGGTATTGTCAACTCTAACATAAGTAAGGACAACTAACCTTTAAGTATTGTTTTATTGTCATTGCCAACAAAAAGTCCATATTACTTACATACGTATCAACTATATACAGACAACACTAATAAACAGTATTGACAACACTTTCAAGGATATTGACAACTTCACTGATGGCACCGACAACACTTCAGTATTCATGTGACATCAAAAAGTTATAGATTTGCAAAATGAGAAATGAAAATTGCCATTTCACCTTCAAGTTGTGTTTTTTTGTCATTGCCAACACAAATTTCGTATTACTTACATACATATAAACTATATATAGACAACACTAATAAACAATATTGACAACATTATCAAAGATATTGACAACTTCACGGATGGCACCGACAACACTTCAGCATCCATGTGACAGGAAAAAATTACAAATTTACAAAATGACAAGCGAGCATTAAAATTAAACCTTGACCTAATGTTTTATTGTCATTGCCAACAAAACAAAGCAGTAGTGACAGACCTATAATGCCTATGTAACACAGAAATTCACCCAAAATATTATAAGCTATACAACCCCTAAAATCTTGCATTTTTACCATACATAGCTACTCAAGTTTAACTTGGGTTTGGATTTTTGCATGTTCGTTTTGTGTGTCCCACATGATGACATAAGCTACACTTGTACATCTTCTTATTTTGAAACTAGGATTCTTGCCTTTTAGTTCTTGGCCTTTTCGTCTAGATGAAAAAAAATACAAGTGCATTCAAAGGAGTTGGACCCATATCAAATGTCATCTTCCATGCTAACTTGCAAAAAATTTATCAACACGTTAGTTACCCACCAATAATTTTTTCTCACTTTATAGAATAAGCAACAGTTTATGTTTTCCTGAACCTCAACTGTCATACCCAAGCACAACATTCACACCAAAAAACCCAACTTACCAGACTCAATGGGCGACAATGTTTCACAGCAACAACACACCACGTTTCACACCAACAGCAATTCCGACAAACTTCAATGGCAACGATGGGCACGATTGCATGTGACCTCTTTCTACAAATCCCTCCAATGCTTGAACAAGATGAACTTTAACAGCAACGATAAGTGCTAGAGTCTGTGCACTGACGGTTTGCACAGAGAGTGGGAAAGAGGTTACAAGCTAGAGTGATAGAGCGGGAATGCGAGAGTGATGGAGAGTGGTAAATTGTTTTTTCCTTTTGCAAATGTTTAAGGGCATCTTTGTCATTTCACATGAAAAGAAAAAATCCAAATTGCTGCCAGCAGCAATTTGTCCTTTTGGAAGTTTAGGGTAGCTTTTTGGGTTTCTTTAATTCACTTATCATTTTCTTGTCATTTTCCCAATAAAATTTCATAAAAGAGAAGATTTGCAAAAAGTGAAGGACTTCATAAAGGAAATAACAGATGAGGAATAGTTTTCCATTAAATCAAAAAGTAAAAAACTTTTGGAAGTTGAGAGAAGATGAACCAAGAAACATCCACAAAAGGCTTGTATAGACAAACCACAAACTAATATTCAGCTTATTATTCAATTTTTTAAATGAGAGTACAGATAAACCTTTATATCGGCAAACCATAAAGTAAACTAATCCTAAGATCTAATCAAATCTAATATAAGAATAGTATCATGTTCCACATACTTTGTGATAGTGTAAACTTTGCAGATCACAAGTCATCCTTTCCCATCCCTTCTTTCTTTGTGATGGTTTTCTACTTTGCCACTGAAACTTCCGCATGCTTCTTGGCCCTAGCTTGCTTCACTTTCTTTTTATGTGGCTGGCTCAGACATTTCTTTTTTTAAAAAATTTCTTCTTTCCTTCTTCCTTTTCTCTTTATAAAAGTAAGCTTTCAAAATAAATTCATAAGATAGGGAGAATCTTTTACTTTTCTTCCATACAAAAGGTTGTCGATGAATTGGAGAGAGGGGTGTCTCCACTAAGCTCCTTCTCCACTTTCTCTCCAATTAATGTCCCATGAGTAAATCAAGTTTTATATATAACAATATTATTATATTGTTAAATATAATAAAATTGTGCAATTGCAAACTATTCACATAAAATTTTAATAGTATAAATTTATTTGTCTAGTTTTATTATTTAATGTTTTAAAAATAATTTTACAAAATAAATTTTAACCATTAAAACATGATCTAAGACATTAAGTGGAGAGTAAGTCGATACATGCTTCTCCATATATAAATTGAGAAAGATGGAGAAAGAAATTAGGAAGTGACAATGAATCCATCAAATGACTCTAAAATTATTAAGAATGAGACTATCATATAAAGTTGAATACTATATGATATATCCATTCAGTAAGGGCGTTATCTTGTTGAAGCTATAAATAATGGTTAGCACTCCTTATATAATAGACAAATTAAAAGTTTGTAAAATTTAAGCATTAAATACAGAAAATATAAATAGTAAATATATCTATGTGTGTCTATATATTAAGGATGAAGAAAAAATTGTAGAAAACCATTTGAAATGGTTTGAAAATGTTCATAAAAAACCAAGGAATGCATTAGTGACAAATGCGTTGATTAAGCTATTTAGAGTCCAGTTAAATAGTAGAGAAAGACTCTAGGATACTCAATGAGACTATTGAGTAAGATCACCTACTCTTAATTAAAACTATTTAAGGATTTAGTTTTGATCGAACACAAAGGTGTTGTGTGATTTATATATTAATGATGACTATTTTTTCTTTGTTGCCAATGATAAAACGATGACTAAACAAACAACTCCATTGTCATAAATAATTTAAATATAGTTATGTTTAATAAATTATTCTAATATTTATTTATGTTTGATCAATTATTCTATCTCATAGTGACAACGAAGTGAGTACTGAAGAGAGAAGTAAAATTCCATATAATTTAAGTAAAATTCCATATAATTTGCCTGTTATTCAAAATTTCCTATATATCTATATTTTTCTTATCACTATATGTCTATATTGAATGAATACAATATTTTATTTACTGTTTAAAAAATGAATGCAATTTTATATTTAGTTATAATATTGATATATTTCATAACAATAAATGAAGCATCAAGTAATAATTTATATACGTATTTTTCTCTTTTATGATAATATTTAGATATACTATTAATTCAAATTATTGTCGTTATTATTTTAGAAATATTTTAGTTGAAACAATTATGTGTATGGTTGGTGGGGGGGGGGTTTATTTTCATTTGTGGTGAATATATTGTGAGATGAAGAAGCTTTTACTTTTATTTTTTTTTATACATAACAAAGCCTTTTCTTTTCTAGCACGGAAAAGTTTCCAATAAATTGGAAAGACATTTAGAAATTAAGAGAGGTGGACCAAGAAGCCTCCACACATATTTTCTGCAATTCCCTCTTTTTAAAGAAGTAACAGTGTGTCTAAAAAAAATATAACCTCACTACTTGTCATGAAATTAAAAAAAAAATATAATCAAAATATTGTATGGTTATTCAATTGTTTGAACTCCGTACATGCTAAAACTGTCATCCCCAGAGGTTTTCATCCCCCTATTTTCATCATCTATATGCCCTTCCATGCTGCATAATATAAGATTTCAACACTCGGCACATGGAAAGTTTCCTGACAATCAATAACCTCTCAACAAATAGCATATCGATATACAGATGAACCTCGAGAGTTTTATTTAGTAGAAAAATAAATTTTGGAAGAGTGAAGATGAAGATGAAGCTATTTGATGGTTATCAAAAGACAAGTTTATTATCAGATGATATGAATAAATAATTATACCATATTTTTCGTGATAAGCAAGAAGTTTTCCTTGACTTCAAATTTTCTTTTCCTTCCACTTCTCAAAACTTTAAATTGAATCAACTCGGGAGTAAAATAATATCATCGTTACCCTTTTCTTTGCAACCCCCACCCCACACTTTTTTGTGCAATGGTAAAAAACGTTAAAGCAATTGTGCTTTAGATGCATAGAGAAAAAAGGGAGAGAATAATAGCTGGGTGAATGTAAAACAGAATGGGACCATCTGTTTGGGCATCATCTCATTTACCCTGTCATTAGGTATCAAAATTACTAGAATTAAACTCTTATAGTGCAGTGAGTCAACCCTAGGTGTCTCTCTCTTTGGTTCTTGGCTATTAACCTATTGAACTGAAATGAAATCATGCAAATCATCTTGGTTTGGAAATGAGTGATTTAACTACCTATGTTTTTATAGATTTTACAGCTTCTTTATAACTAGCTAAAGAAAATCTACTGATGAGAAAATGTGTTAAGTCTGATTCTATTTCAAGTTTATCCACCTAGAAGATGTTGCTGCCTTCTTCAACTTTTAATAAATTGGAGGCACTCTACTAAATGATAATTCCTTCTCATTTTGAAGGAATAGAACAATGAAACAATAGTGTAGATGAATCATGAGCTCAATTGACTAATGTAACAAGATAGTTGAGAACTCTCAACTGTATATATCAAATTGCTCTTGATTAGAGGTTCAAATCCACTGGACAGAATGAAGAATTTAGCAATCAAACATTAATTCCATAATCAACAGAACAAGTGTTTGATCTAAATGCACTAATCGAGTTGGTTTTTGCCAATACATTGCTTGGTTAAATGCATCTAATCAGTTTCACTACACTCATGAACACATCAGAATTTGCAAGAATTAGTGAATTAAGCTCCCTGAATAATTGATGAATCTAGTGCAGCTTCAATCTTCTAGGTGGATCAATGGATTTAGCCTCTCCTCGCTGGAAAATCATCTTCAGTTATGCTCCAGGTGGCTGCCATGGTGCCTCTGAATTTCGTGTAGAAGCAGCTCTTAGTTCAGAACCTTTTCTCCCTCTATTCTTGTGCATCTAGACTCCCTTTTTTCTGCTCCATATATGGTTTTTATATCCCAATCATATGAAAATATCTATTCCCTCCAAAATTATGATATGTCTAGGGTGTATCAAGCTGGCATAACTCATTTCAGCGCTTATGTCTCAAATTCCAGCTGTTTCCATTCAAAAATCAGGTTTCCCACTCATTTTTCGGTTTCAGAATTCTGTTGCGCACATGTGAGTTTCACAAAGTTTATTGCAGCGATCTTGAAAGTTTGCCCTGACAAACTTGTCCTGAAAGTTTGCTCATAGAGTGGAGGAAGTTCACTACGGCAAACTCGAAAGTTTGCTACGGCGAACTCCTCTCGAGAGGAATTCTTGTGGATCTATGGGAGTTGGCTGCGGCAAACTTCTACAGAGGGACTGAAAAGTGGATTTTGATGTGTAAAATATAAAGTATGAACTTAAAATACCTATTAAAAAAGTACTTAATACTAATAGCAATAAAATGACACAAGATAACCATTAAAAATCCTCAAAATTGCCTAACTAAACATCAAAATATGATCACATCAAATTCCCCCACAATGTCTTTTTTGCATTCCTGGGAAAAATTATCACAGAAACTGAAACAAATGAGAGATAATTCAGCTTGTTTTAAGTAACACAAACCACATTGATCCACTACAACTTTTCCACCTTCCTTGACTACATGATGTTGCTGCACACTGCAAGAACTAACAAGCAATACAAAATCAATGCAAGCGAGGAAGAGTGAGGAAACCTCTCAAGGTCAGTGTTTAACTCTCAGCTCTCACACAAGGGTAGTAATTCACTCAGCATCCACTTGACTGCCATCCTATCATAGGCTTGTAATGATTCTAATCTCTCTACCACTCATAGTAGTGACATAATAGATCCTTAGGACTTGATAGGTTGTAATGTTGGGAAAAGGGAATTTTTATGAATGAATGAAGTGCATATGGTCAAGGGAAATGTGTTAGCATGATGGATGGAGATAATTCAAGACCAATGGCATGCACTAACTGATATTTTGACAGCATGACAACATCCTAGTTGTACAATGTGAGTCAAAATGAGATGTTACTCATACTACCAATTTGCTGCAACAATTAATGTCTATATTTTTTTTTCACATCTTCAGTTCCTTTCCTTCGTTTTTTTTCTTTGTTTTTTTTTCATTTCTCTTTTTTTCTATTCTTTTTTTTTCTATATTTTTTGTTGCTCAAGGCGAATCTTCTTGTTTTTTTTTTCTGGAAGAGTGCAATGTGTTCATCAGTTTTATTGCTATGGACTTTGGTGACAGCTCTATCTATAAGCATGCTCGCTCACTTTCACACCTAGGTTGCTCCCATGTTCTCCTTGTGATAATCAAATGCAATTCACATGAGTCCCTCTTATTCATCTGGTGTAGGTGATTTTTTTGTTAAAAAAAATGAAAGTTTCAGGCTTAAAGGGGCTAACAATGGATATCATAGTCAAGGGATGGCTTTTTGGCTATTCTGGTTAAAAGAAATGAATGCCCATGTCATTTCTATTATGCCAATGCACAATGTAGCCTTGAGCAAGAATTATAACAAGTTCTAGGGAACAAATTCAAGTGGATGAAACACACAAAGAATGGAAAAGAATTAAGGCTCAAACAAAACTCTCGACATGGCTAATGCTTCCTACTCAACTCACAATCATTGATTGTATCATTTATAAAATTCCATAAAATACAGCAACTCATTTCACCAAGTCCAGATTTTGGTTAAAGCAAATCAATATGCAGTCATGAACTTGACACATGCTGACTTGTCTCATTTTTTTTTAAAAGAACAGGAATAGGTGGACATTTATACCCTCCCCCACACTCAGATTTTGCATTGTCCTCAATGCAGAAATGAACCAGCTGAAAAGATAAAACCAGTAATGCAGTAATCATATGTTCAATTGTGCATTCTAAAAAAAACAAAAAGAAAAGTAAACAAACTACATTCCTACACTCTACTAGAAATGTCTCCTCCTCCCCCACACTCAAATTATGAAGTAAATATGAAGTGAACAGAAAGTAGGAGTGAAGGGTGGATCAGAGATAACCATGCTTATCAGGGTGGTTTGTAACTCTCATGAAAGTGTTTCAGCAAGTGTCCATTAGTTTTGTAGGCCTGACCATTCTACTCATCCATAATTTCCATCATGCCAAAATCATGAGCCTTGATTACTACATATGAGCCATCCCACCCGCTGATTAATTTTCCTTCATCAAATGTAAATATGACCTTATACTTCATCACCTTATCTTCTACCTTGAATTCCTTCCTTAGGATACCCTTATTATGGATTTGCTTCACCTTCTCCTTGTACAGCCTAGAATTCTTGTAACATTCTGAGGTATTGTCCCTGTTTAACCGCCCATAGGCATATGATTTTATTCCTTTCGGGATCCCATAGTCACCCAAAAGGCATCTCTCGGATGTCAAAGGTCACACCTTGACCACATATATGGCCTTCACTTTGGACGAGTCCAACCGATGTGGGACTTGAGTGCACCCTACCTATTGCATCTCCCTTCCCCCTTCACCCACTCTGGGGTCCCTCAGGGTGTTAGGTCCCTAGCAGCGCTTGGTGTTACACTCTCCCCACCAACAGAAAGAGACGTCCTCAGGTCTAATACCATATTTTGACATCCTGAGGTATTGTCCCTGTTTAGCCGCCTGTAGGCATAGGGTTTTGTCCTTTTGGGATCCCATAATCACTCAAAAGGCACCTCAGATGTGAAAGGTCACACTTTGACTACATATATGGCCTTTACTTTGAACGAGTCTAATTGATGTGGGACTTAAGCGCACCCCGCTTACTGCATCTCCCTTCCCCCTTCACCCACTCAAGGGTCCCTCAGGGTGTTAGGTCCCTAGCAGCGCTTGGTGTTACACTCTCCCCACCAAAGGAAAGAGTCATCCTCGGTTTTGATACCATATTGTAACATCCTAAAGTATTGTCCCTATTTAGCCCCCTGTAGGCATAGGGTTTTATTCCTTTTGGGATCCTATAGTCACCCAAAAGGCACCTCGGATGTCAAATGTCACACATTGACTACATATATGGCCTTCGCTTTGGACGAGTCCACCCGATGTTGGATTTGAGTGCACCCTGCCTACTGTATCTCCCTTCCCCCTTCACCTTCTCTGGGGTCCCTCAGGGTGTTAGGTCCCTAGCAGCGCTTGATGTTACAATTCTCATAGGCTTCCTATCTGAATTCCTCAATTTCTTGTAATTGCAATTGTCTCTCTTTTGTTGCAGTATCCATATCCATATTGCACATCTTGACAGCCCAATATGATTTGTGCTCTATCTCCACTGATAGATGACAGGACTTTCCATAAATCAAACTAAAAGGTGACATGTCAATGGGTGTTTTGTATGCTGTTCGGTATGCCCAAAGTGCTTCTTCCAGCCTCATGCTCCAATCTTTCCTGTTTGGCTTCATAGTTCTTTCTAGGATGTGCTTGATCTACTTGTTGGACACCTCTACTTAACCATTCGTTTGAGGATGGTAGGCTGAATCCAAACTTGGCCAGTAAATTGCTCATCAGCCTGTTACAAAAGTGGGTGCCTTGATCACTGATTAATTACCCTGGCACACCATACCTGCAGAAAATGTTAGACTTCAAGAATTTAATGACAATTTGAGCATCATTTTTCCTTATTGGTATTGCCTCCACCCACCTAGACATGTAATCAATAGCAAGCAAGATGTATGAGTAACCACATGACATAGGAAAAGGGCCCATGAAATCAATACCCCAGACATCAAAATGTCACAAAAGAGCATAGGTTGCTGTGGCATTTCATGTCGCTTTTCTAAGCTACCAAACTATTGGCATTTTTCACAAGACCTATAAAATTCATCTGCATCTTTAAAAAGTGTGGGCCAATAAAATCCTGCCTCTAAAACTCTCCTAGCTATTTTCTTGGCACTAAAATGCCCTCCACAAGCCAATTCATGGCAGAATGACAAAACAGATTTTATTTTACAATTAGGGATGCATTTTCAAATGATTTTATCATTACACAATCTCCATAAATGTGAATCATCCCAAATGTAGTATTGGGAATCCCTCTTCAACTTTTGCACCTGAAATCTGTTCAAAGACGGTGATAAAACCTTAGCCACTAGATAATTAACTATGTGAGCAAACCATGGATCCTTGATAGTGACAGCAAGTAATGTAGCATTTGGAAAAGAGTCAAAAACTAGATTTGCTTCATCTACCCCCTTAACATGGTTTGGTAATCTACTAAGGTGGTCAGCCACTAAATTCTCAGGCCAGATCTATCTCTCACCTCCACATGAAATTCTTGAAATAATAGCATCCATCTCAATAACCTAGGTTTTGTTTGTGGCTTGCTAAACAAAAACTTCACAGCAACATGGTCAGTGAAAATAGTAACCTTTGAATGCAACAAGTACCACCTGAACTTGTCCAAACCAAACACTATTGCATAGAGTTCTTATTCTGTGGTAGTGTAATCGATTTGTGCTTTGTCTAGTGTCTTTGATGTATATGCAATGACTTTAGACAGCTGGTCAACCTTTTGCCCTAACACAACTCCAACTGCATAATTTGATGCATCACAAGATAGCTCAAAATCTAAGTTCTATTAGGTGATGTCAAAATTGGTGGAGCAATCAACTTGTTTTTCAATTCATTAAATGCATTTTTACAATGATTATCAAATATAAACAAAGAATCTTTCTGCAATAACTGTGACAATGGTGCAGCAATGTGACTAAAATTCTTGATGAACCTCCTATAAAACCCAGCATGGCCTAAAAATGACCTCAGTTTTGGCCTTATCTACCTCAATTCCCTCTCTTGACACCAAGTGCCCAAGAACAATTCCCTTGTCCACCATGAAGTGGCACTTTTCAAAATTGAGGACCAAGTTCTTCTCTATGCATTTAGCCAGTGCTTTCTCAAGGGTCTTTAAGCATTCCTCAAAGCTGTCCCCATACAAGGTGAAATCATCTATGAATGCTTCAATGCCTTGCTCTAACAGCTCGCTGAAAATGGACATCATTCCCCTCTAAAAAGTTTCAGGAGCATTGCACAAACCAAAGGGCATTCTTCTATATGCAAATGTTCCAAAAGGGCAAGTGAATGTAGTCTTTCCTGGTCCTCAGGAGTAATTGGCACCTAGAAATATCCTGAAAATCCATCAAGAAAATAGTAGTGAGATTTACATGCCAATCTCTCCAACATTTGATCTCTAAAAGGAAGTGGAAAGTGATCTCTTCTTGTTGCTTCATTAAGTTTCCAATAATCAATGCAAACCCTCTATGAATTTTGAACTCTTATTGGGATTAATTCATTTTTATCATTTTTAATCACTGTTATCTTTTTAGGGACTACATGGACTGAACTCACCCATTCACTATCACTAATGGGATATATTATACCAGCACTTAGCAATTTATTGATCTCTTTCTTGACCACATCCAATATCAATGGATTTAATCTCATTTGAGGTTGCCTTACTGGTTTAGCATTTTCATTCAATAAAATCCTATGTGTGCAGACCAATGGATTTATACTAGGTATATCTCCTAGAGTCCAACCTATAGCCTTTTTATGTTGCTTCAACACAGTAAGCAATTTTTCTTCTTCTGCCATATTCAGTGAACTTGATATGATAATAGGCAATTTTTTATTCTCCTCAAGATATGCATATTTCATATTACTGGGGAAGGGTTTCAAATCAAGTTCTGGTGGTATTTCAATTGAGGGAGTCAACTTATTCAAATAAGTAGGATTAGGAAAATTCCTTGATATTTCAGCATTCAAGATGTCTCTCCACTACTTGCTCCTGTGATCATGACTTGGATCTGTCACAATGGTTAATTCTTCAAGTTTTTGCAATTGATGAGCTGGTGGTATAATAGGTACCAGTGCTGCACCATTTTCTCCAGTGGACATGTAGGTTCTGTTTAGTTCACCCCTTACCATAGCTAAACGTCACTTATGCAGCTTCTGAAAGTATCACTACTCCAATCACTTGAATTTGAACTTGTTGGCTCCTCATTTCCTACAAAATCACATGAACACTTCCCTTCCAGGCTGTCAATACTAGAAATTGATGAAATAGAAGAAATTTCAGATCTTGAAAATTGGAATTAATATCCCTTAGAAGTGGAAAGTGAGCTATCAAGTGTTGAGCACTCAATGCTGCACACATCACTCTCCAATTCTTGAAAAGAAGAAGAAGAAGAAGAAGAAGAAGAAGAAGAAGAAGAATTTGAAATTAAATTAGAAGGTGAATTTTCAGGGTCAGCTTCATCATTTTCTGCATTTTCATACAAAGATATCTCAAACTTTTCTATTGCTTCATTAGTTATAGTTTCAATCATAGTTATCCCTAGCAAGGAATAATCCTTATAAGGATGTTTCATGGCTTCATAAACATTGAATTTGATGAGCTGGTCTCCAAATTCCATGGTTATGATTCCATCCTTTATGCTTATGATTGTATTAGCTGTTCTTAAGATGGCGTTCCTAAAATTAGAGGTTCCTCGTTGGTTAACTCTTTTGAAATATCCAAAACATAGAAATTAGCTGGGAAAACAATATTCTTTACCTTCACAAGGACATCTTCCAGAAAACCATAAGGTTCTCTAGTTGTTTTATTAGCTAGCTGCAAAATCACATTAGTAGGCTTGATATTCTTGATCCCTAGAGACTGATAAACTGATTTTGGCATTACATTAATTGCAGCTCCCAAGTCTAATAGTGCATGACCAAATTGAATATGTCCTATTTGACAAGGTATAGTAAATGAACCAAGGTATCCCTATTTCACAGGTAATTTAGCTTCAAAAAGTGCTAAAACATTTGACCCTGGCCTCACTTTTCTATTAGGCTTACAGATTCTCTTGTTAGTACACAAATCCTTTTAAAACTTTGCATAACATGGTATTTGTTTAATTAATAACAGCATTGGCACATTAACTTCTAATTTACTAAACAAATCCATCATTTCTTTTTCCACAGCTTCATCCATTCTCTTTTTACCTAGTAGATATGATTTTGGAAATGGCAACCCTTTCAAGTTAAATTCCTTACCTTTACCTCCAGAGTTCTCTGATGCAGCAGTTGGTTTCTGTCTTTCCTCTACTTTTTGTTGGATATCATTCCTTTGGTCAGCTGTCATTTCAAGCTCTTCAACACTTGTAACAGAATCTGATCCATCATCCTCTTCTTTACTACTAACTTCTGGCTTTTCTTCAATTGTGTTGCCTTCTCCTGCTACCAACCCCTCTTCAATGCAATTCTCCTCTCCAACCACTTTTCCATTCCTCAAGGTTATGGCATGCAAGGCTTTAGGATTAATTACTGTGTTGGATGTAGACTTCCTTCATATTGAGCTTGCTGACTACTTATGCTATTAGACAGCTTTGTAACAAATTGTGACAAATCTAAATTTTTGGTTTTCACTTCTTCTAATTCTCTACAAACCAGATTCATTTTATGCATGTACATATTCTTGTCTTCTTTCATCTGATTCAGTAGGGATTGCTTGTCTTCAGTCATTTGGGCTTGAATTTAACTCATGAGTCGCTTTAGTAATTGATTTGTATACTCACCTCTGTTAGAACTCTCTTGTACAGGCACTATCATCCTTGGTTGCTCATTATGCATCTGATTTCCTGGTTGAGAATTTGATGCATTTGCATTAAATTGGTGTGATTTGTTACCACCAAATCTGTTTTCACCTCCCCCCACTTGAAATTAGGATGCTCCCACCATCCTTCATTATATGTGTTGGAGTAGGGGTTCCAAGGTCTCTGAAATTGGCCTTGTCTTCCTTGGAAAACAACAAAAACCTCTTCAAACTGAGTAAGACAATTGGAAGTGATGTGCATGGGATAATTACAAATAGTATAGTTGGCAGCCACTGATGCTTGGGAGTGTGTTGTTGGGTTCTTTGCAGCATGAAACTCCTCCTTCAATTGCATCATTATATGTGTTGGAGTAGGGGTTCCAAGGTCTCTGAAATTGGCCTTGTCTTCCTTAGAAAACAACAAAAACCTCTTCAAACTGTTGAGATAATGTTTTGATGATGACAAATATGTTTTTGAAAGTATGCTTTGATTATTAGTTTTCAAAAAGTTTTTGAAAATCTTCGAGTTTTAATGAAATGTTTGAGAGAACTCGAGTTATAATTGTTGGAACTCGAGTTACTGTGTTTAAAAACGTTTTAAAAATCTCAAACTTTCAAGAGAACTCAAGTTTTGATTCAAGTTCTGTCAAAACTCGAGTTCTGGATGATAAAACTCGAGTCTCGGGTGTTGAAAAAGCTTTAGAAATTCAAAACTCCCTTTAGAACTCGAGTTTGAATAAAAGTTTTAGTATAACTCAAGTTTCATGTTTTAGAACTCGAGTTTCGGGCTTTAGAAAAGCTTTAGAAATACAAAACTCTTTACAGAACTCGAGTTGAAGTAAAAGTTCTGGAAGAACTCGAGTTTCGTGTTTTAAAACTCGAGTTTCTAATGTTGGAAGTGTTTTGGAAAAACCGAACTCTCAGAGAAAACTCAAGTTATGTTGGAAGTTTTGACAAAACTCGAGTTTCGTTTGTAGAACTCAAGTTTCGGGTTTTAAAACTATGTTGAAAAAC
>QFDD01000558.1:0-45644 GCA_006871305.1 Vachellia collinsii
AAAAAAAAAAAATCCCCCCCCCCCAATATTTTAAAAAAAATCTCCCCTCCCACCCAAAAATTTCCCACCTTAAAGAAAATCATTATTTTTAAATTTTTTTAATCTAAAAAAATTATTATATTTTAAATCATTTTACAATAACCTCTTTTAGAAAAAAATAAATCCCTACAAATTATTTTGGTAAAAAAGATTAGTTTAAACGAGTTTGGGAAAGTTGTACTGAACTCTTTCATTTGATGAACGAATTCAGTACAATTTTAAAATACTTTACAAAAATAATAATTTTTTTGTGTGGAGTATTTTAAAATTGTACTAAATTTGTTTATCAGATGAAAGAATTCAGTACAACTTGACCAAACTCGTTTAAACTAATCTTTTTTACCAAAATAATTTGTAGGAATTTATTTTTTTCTAAAAGAGGTTAGTGTAAAATGATTTAAAAAATAATAATTTTTTTAGGTTAAAAAAATTTAAAAATAATGATTTTCTTTAAGGTGGGAAATTTTTGGGTAGGAGGGGAGATTTTTTTTTAAATATTGGGGGGGGATTTTTTTTCTCTTTATATGGGGGAGGGGTTGGGGGACGGTTTGGGTGGGAGGAGGGGAGGGGGGATTTTTTAATACCCCCAAACTCTCGTTCAGGTGATGAACGAGTTTGGGGATATTAAAAAAAAAAATATATACATCCCTAAACTTGTTCATCACCTGAACGAATTTGGGAATATTGTACGAAACTCGTTCTTTAAGTGAACCAGTTCAGTACAATTTTAATTTCATTTTTCGTGTGAACGAGTTTGACTGTAGTATATGGGTAAATTTTTTTGAAAGTGTAGTATTTAGAGAAATATCTTTACTATTTACAGCATCAGTGTAAAAAAACCGGAAAAATAAGAAACGACATATTGCTTCTTTGAAAAAATAATAATAATAAACAACTACTTCATTATGGATAGGATATATTAACTCTTTTGAAAACCCCTAAAAACATTTCCATACGAGTCAATATAAATTTCTTTTATATTTTTACATAAAACACTATATAATCACTTAAATTAGCTCACAGATTACACATTAATGAAATAGGGCCTAACCTGTTTATCTTATTAAAAAATATACTTATTTTTTAATAATGTTAATGGTTTGAATTAGAATGCATGTTTTTAAAATGGAGGAAATGAAAATATAATTAAAGCAAAATATACCAAATTAAAATAGACATAGAAAAGCAAGATTGAATAATGAAAAATTAGCATTAATTATAATTAACCGGTGAATGCAAGTTTTAATCCAGAAATAAGATCATAGTTCTTCAAGATTTGAGAAAAAGTTAGTCACACATGACTAAAACTAAATTAAACTAAAAACTAAACAAGATCCAGATTCAAATAACAAATAAAAATATAAGGGGGAAGTAAATATTAGAGTGTTTGTATGACTTATACAAAATAATGATTTTAAACGTTAAAAACTACTCTTAATTTTGATGGGATGCTTGTTTACTCTATTTATGAAATCATAATTTAACAAGCACAATGATTTTAAAATGGTTGCCAAACACATAGTAGCTGTGCCTCCAACCTAATGTGAAAAGGGAATTATTAAGAGTTTTTAAAAAAGAAATTTAATCACTCTAAAATATAATTACAAGTATATTATAACAAGTTTTAGCATATTAAATAAAAACAAGAGGGAATTACTGTAGGGTTTCATACAAGAGAATTAATATTAGAAAGGTTATAAGAGATTGTCAATGGCAGTTTTTTGAGTTGTCAATGGTAGCTGCTTGAGTTGTTAATGGTAACTGTTTGAGTTGTTAATGAAATTTTTCTGATATTAATTCTCTTACATAAAATTTTATAGTAATTCTCCTAAAAACAAGTTTATATCACCAAAAAAAAATAAAAACAAGTCTATGCCGTGGACACCTTGATAATTAATAATAATAGTGATGTCTGTATCAAGCAAAAAATGATGGTGATGTCAATCTCGCTACCCCCGCTCTCTTCCGATTATATGATGTCATCTGTTTTGTCCTAAGCCATTCTCTTTTATTTTTTTCAAAAAATGCATTTTTTTTTCTTCCGACGCAAAGCATGAAGACTTAAATTTTGTGTTAAAAAATGCAGTGTTTTCCTTCGGACGAAAAGTAGCTTTCACCCAGCTTGAAGACTTAAATTTTGTGGGTCCATCTCAAACAACCCCTGTCAGAGTTCACTTATAACCTTTCTTTTTTTTTAAATAATAAAGACAAGCTCAAACTTGAAATATTAACTTAGTACATAATGTGGAATGTGCCTATCAAAAAGCTAAAAAAAAGAGAGGCTTAAATCTTAGTCTATATCTGTTAACATTTGATCTGAATAAAAGGCTGGAGGAGATTGAATCATCATTAGGTGATTATCCGTGTTCTGAGTCATTTGTGCTATTAAATTTGCATATTGACTTAAACTAACTTTTAGTCCTCATAGTTTCCCTCAATTTAGGTTTTGGTTCCTATAGTTTCAAAGTTTTGGTTTTGGTCCCTGAAGTTTAGTTCGTTTCACAACGTTAGTCCCTATAGTTTCAAAAGGACCTAAATCCGAAATTAACGCCGTTAAAGTTGCTGACGTGTCACTAACGCTGTTATCTTTGCTGACGTGGTATGATGACTGGATATGGTCAATGCTTACGTGGACTGGTCAAACCTACTTTTGGTCCCTATAGTTTGCCCTGATTTAGGTTTTGGTCCCTAAAGTTTAAAAGTTTTGGTTTTGATCCCTGAAATATATTCTGTCGAAAAATGTTAGTCCCCGTAGTTTTAAAAGGACTCAAACCAAATATTAACACCGTTAATGTTGTTTATTAGTCACTGACTCTATTAATTATGGTGAAATACCTTAATAACCCAAAAATATTACATTCTACTCTTAATAAATAACTGACTCCATTGAGTTCACCACTATAGAATTCAACAGGTACACCTATTTGTTTGACATTAGATTTTGATTCTTCCATTCGAAAAGAAACATCCGCTCATACATTAAATATCTTGACATGGAGACGAAATTGTTAGAGCGGATGTTTCTTTTCGAATGGAAGAATCAAAATCTAGTGTCAAACAAATAGGTGTACCTGTTGAATTCTATAATGACGAACTCAATGGAGTCAGTTATTTATTAAGAGTAGAATGTAATATTTTTGGTTTATTAAGGTATTTCACCATAATTAATAGAGTCAGTGACTAATAAACAACATTAACGGTGTTAATATTTGGTTTGAGTCCTTTTAAAACTACGGGGACTAACATTTTTCGACAGAATAAATTTCAATGATCAAAACCAAAACTTTTAAACTTCAGGGACCAAAGCCTAAATCAGGGCAAACTATAGGGACCAAAAGTAGGTTTGACCAGTCCACGTAAGCATTGACCATATCCAGTTATCATGCCACGTCAGCAAAGATAACGGCGTTAGTGACACGTCAGCAACTTTAACGGCGTTAACTTAGGATTTAGATCTTTTTGAAACTATAGGGACTAACGGTATGAAACGGACTAAACTTCAGGGACCAAAACCAAAACTTTGAAACTATAGGGACCAAAACCCAAATTGAGGGAAACTATGAGGACCAAAAGTTAGTTTAACCCTTGCATATTTAAATACTTCTGTGAGAATGAGCTATCTGTAAATTTCAATAAGAATAAATCAACTATTCATACATTTGCTTGCACATCTAACCTTTTGACTAATGTCCAAAACTTTTAGTGCTCGACCCTCCGCTCCTTTTTAACTGGAAACAATTTGATAACATTTCCCCCTAAAAATACCATTATTCATGAATTTACAACAACAATAAACAATGAATTTTACATGATTTATTGGTTCGGACTATGAAAATTTGCAACTTTCTATATCTGATTTAACAACAAGAATTTATATATGGATTCACAACAAAGATAAGATCTAAACTTGTCTCTCTTTTTTCAGAGTTAATATGGTCCTTTCGCTCCACAAATTAATTTTTGTTTTGCGTGGGATGTAGTGAAACTTTAGATTGTGTGACGAGAATCTAACATTAATTTAATGCAGAGGTTTTTTTTAATGAAATTTTTCCTTAATCTTATGCTATGGAATACCAAAGGACCAAAAGAAAGGGAAATGGTAGTGTTTTAACCATCAAAATTGTGTGTATGTCTTAATTATTTATTCTAAAAACACTAACCATATATCAAGGTCGATCACTTCTACTTTATCTTTTTGATCACTAAATACTCATTAAGGGTAATATGATTATTTGCATTGTGATCAAAAAAATAAAATATGGTTATTTACATGTTTTCTTACTTACTTTACCATAATTTTTAATAAACTAAACATAAATTTTTCCATCAAATCATTTACCATTTCAGAGTATCAAATATGTCAATCCTGATAAATTTTCTACTCAATTGCTTTCCTTTCCACCAAAGAAAGTTCTTTATACCATACGGGCCTTAATCGTACCCATAGCATTCACTCCTTCCACATCATTATCTAACACTTGAATTCTTCGGGTACATTCCAACCAACCCATGTGAGTGTTTTCATCTCAAGTCTATAGTATTAAAAAATAATAGTAGTAGTAGAAATCCTAATAATAGTAATAGCATTACCAATAATAATAATAATAAAACAACTACTTCATTTAGGAAAGGATATAAGCTCGCAGGCTACACATTTATAAAATAGGGCTTGGCCTGTTTATTTGATTAAAAAATACACATCAAGATTTTTTTTTATAAAATATTCTTTAATAGTCTCAATGTTTTGAATTATAATGTATGTTTTTAAAATGGAGGAAATGACTAGATAATTAAAGAAAAATATGCACAAAATTAAAATAGACATAGAAAAGTAAGATTGAATGATGAAATTAGCATTAAGCATAATTAACTAGTGAATCCGAGTTTTAATCTACAAATAAGATTATAGTATTTAAATGTTTGAGAAAAAATTAGTTACATGTGACTAAATTTAAATTGGACTAATTAAAACTAATTAAACTTGACTTTTCAAAAGCCGATCCCCTTTTAAAGGGGAAAAAAAAGAGAAAGAAGCGAGTGAAATTAGTCAAAAATAACAAATATATAAAATAATGTAACTTTTTTTTAAAAAAAAAGATACCATTTAATGATTCAAAAATCTAATAATAACTAAAGAGTGTGTAGCGATAAACTTTAACACAATAAATCAAAACAAGTTTATGCTGCTAAGAGACATTGATAATTAAGTTAATCCCCTGATATCTAATAGTGACGTCAATCCTTGCTTTCGTCGCAAGACCATGTTCTCATCAGATTTTATGATGTCATCTGCTTTGCCTTTTGCAACTGTATGGCCAAGCCATTCTCTCTCTCTGTTTTTTTTTAAATGCATTTTTTCCCCTTCTAACACAAGGGCTGCGATTATTAAGACTTAAATTTTGTGGGTGGACTTCATATCTCAATTCTTGACTAATGTGCCTAATGTGTCCACACACTGCCACAGAATTGAGATAAGTTTTATTTTAATTTATACAAACATATTTTTCCAACACTAATACAAACAAGAATAATGTCCAAGACTTTTAATTCTAGTGTTTACTCCCTCTGTTCCTTTTTCACTGAAAAAATTTGATCGAGAGGGGAATTTTCCCAAAAAAAAAAAAATTGTACGCAACCGGTGAGTATCTCATATAAATAGCAACAAGACATATCCAAAAAGTTTATTTTGGTGATATTTATTTTTATAAAGTTTTGTCATAAATGATTATATGATATATAATAAATCAGTGTACAAAGAATTTGACATTTGACTATTTTCTGTTCTCCGTCTTTCATTAAATAAAATGAGTGATAACATTATTTCTCCGTTTTTTTCTTCTCTTTTTTTGAACCTTCTCACTTTCTTTTCTATTAACTTTTTTGCTTCGTACAAACGGAACATAGAGATACGTAGGACAAATGGCCTACTTATTTTCTATATAATGCCACTTTGTTGCCCCCTCTCCTCCACAGTCATCTCTGGTTCTTTAAGATTTGGCTGTGGTGAAGTTACATTCTTCTATTTCTTTAGTAAGGCTATGATCCTTTATCATTCACATTTTAGTTGTTGTTGGTTAGATTTTTCTCCTCCTCCTCCTCATTCATCTTCTCTTTCTTCCGCAATTCCATAACTATGGATTACCGTTCTCATTTACGTCATTTAAATTTAAATTCTGGAAGAGATTAATCAATTTAGTAGTCATTTACAAATAAAGGTTTGAAAAATTATTTAAATTGACAAGTATGATGACTTGCAAATGTACTTAACTTTTACATTTCTATATTGTTCCTTTATTCACGAGATTGACTACTTTCGTATGGTAGTATAGACGTGCATGTACAAAATGAAAAGCATTAAGAGCTTTCGAGCTTTCTAATTTATGTTTTCAAGCCATTGTTTGGATAAATATTAATTTACAACAAGGAAAATAGTCGCCTTCAGATATAGTTTACCATTTGTGGATATTACAAAAATGGGAATGGAATAATTTTGTGCGTACACTTTGGTTTTGAAATGACTATAGACTTCACTGTCCATGTAAGAGATGATTCATTATATTGAGAACAATCTTTTCTATAACCCTTTGGCTATCGGTTTTCAACCTTTTTTTCAATCTTATTAACAGGTATCTAAACAATCGATCGATTAAGATCGATATTATACCATCAGATGTCTCTCAACACGAGTCTTCTTGAACCAGGTAGTATTCGAATATAGTTTACCTACTTTATAGTTTAGTTGGCTCACCACTAAATCAAACAACATTGCATAAAGATCAATCTTACATGCGGTGGATGTTAGAATAGTTTTAAGATTAGCATTAGCAATAATCAAAATGAGTAGTAGTTTGCAAATTAATAGGACCAAGTAATAATTTCGGCATGCTCCATCTTTCATAATGATAACCTATATATGTATATCTAATTTACACCATTATTTGAATTGCAAGAGACGATGAGCGGATCCATTCGTAGCCTGGAAGAAGAATTGAAGAAGAAACTACGAAACGATGCTAGGAGTGGCAAGTGGGAAGAAGTATACGAAACGTACAAGCATGAAAGAGGGCTTCGCAGAGCCGATATAACGGGGACAGGAGACACAGTGTTGCACATGGCTGTGTCTAGTGGGGAAGAGAAGGTGGTGAAAAAGATGATTCAGTTATTGGTTGATGAAGAGAATGGACAAGTTCAGAGAGGTCGTGGAAAAAAGCAGGTGGTGGAATACATGGTGGACTTGTTAGAACGTGATATAGTGCCCAGAGACGTGGAGGAGGGCCGCCGGAAAGTGGACGCCATCCATATACTCCGGGCCGAGAATGACCACAAGAACACCCCTCTACACTTAGCAGCAATAATTGGGAATGTTGAAATGTGCATTAAGATTTGTGATAGAGACCCCTCTTTAATCACGAGACGAAACGACGCCGGTGAAACACCCCTTTTCTTGGCGGCTGTCTATGGCATGAAAGAAGCTTTTATCAAGCTTCATGACCGTTATATGCAACGCCATGGAGTTTCTTCAACCGACTTTACTCACTATATAAGCGACAACAACGATACCATTCTTCATTGTGCAATTGCAGAAGGACATTTTGGTAAAGCTAAACTAACTTTCATTTTTTAATACTTCCTTTACTTTTTAAAATAAGAGCTGGTTGATTAATTTTAGAAAATTAAGGAAACTAAATAAATTATTTTAAAATATTATATTTATCATTTTTCTTTAAACAGATTTCTTAAACATATAAACTTATATATATGTAGGCTAAAGTATAAGTTTAGTCCTTTAAATTTATTTTTTGTTTTAATTTGGTACTTTAAATTTTTAAAAAAAAACTTTTAGCCCTTTATTATTGACGCCATTAGTTTTTCTTAACGGAAAATGGTGACTCAGCAAATTTAAATGTTGATTATGCAATTAAATGATATAAAATATGGTTAAATTTTAAAATATAAACAAGTACATTAAATAATTAATATATAATACATTTAACATTGTTTAACATACTGTAAAATGATGATTGGATTAGCGTTTTCCGTTAAGTAAAATTAACAGTGTTAACGATAAATGATTAAAAATGTAATTTTTAAACTTAAAAACTAAATGTATACTTTTGTCTATATATGTATTTCAAAGTAATCATGTAACATATGTTATAAATAAATAATTTATTTAGCTTACTTAATTTTTTTCAAATTAGTTAACTGGATTTAATGATGAGAATTGAGGTAGTGTATTATATATTAATGTACCTATGATTAAGTACTATTAAGTGCAGATGTGGCCATTGAAGTAGTTCACCGTTATAAACATCATATGAAAGAGATGATGAGGCGCAACAAGGATGGGTTAACTCCACTTCATCTCCTGGCAGCTCAGCCTTCAGCTTTCAAGAGTTGGGGTCTCGAACTGCCAAGCTTTCTTCGACCAATTGATGGTAAAAATTATTCTTCTATTTATAATATGTTAAGACACTAACAAAATTTATGGCTTCATTAATATTCCGAATAATGAGCATGCTAATATCTATTTCTATATCTACTGCATATTCCCAGCATTTGATGAGACCTCGATGTATACATAATTATAAATTGCCGTTACATAATAATTTTTAAAAACGTTTTGTTAATGAACTACGTACGGGTCCCTAATATCCTAGGGAGATTGTCCCAGCTACCAAAAAGGAAGGAGGCGCACACATGGTCACTTCATATAATGAATGAACTTCTTCAGTATGCTCCCGATGAAGATATATCGCAAATAATATCCAAAAAAGTCTCTGGTAAGCAATCCATGGAAATAGAAGAGCAGAATTTATGAACATTCTAATATGTTAGTTTATAAAGCATTATTATTATTGTTGTTGTTGTTTTACTTTTCACGTATCGGATTTGATATTTTAGGAATCAAGGATCATTATTTTTCACCCTGCAATGATGGTTACGAAATTTTTAAAACAAATTTGTGACGCCTTCGTGCATTTTCTATCACCAAAAGATAAATATTGACTAAATACTATGGGTACATTTTTCTGTCAAAAATTCCAGCAATTATAAACTAATTTTGTGACTTGGACACCAGCATATGAGAATGAAATAACAATTGAGACACCCTTACTGATTGCTGCGAAGAATGGTGTGATAGAAATGGTGGAGAAAATTCTGGAATTATTTCCGCGAAGGATTAAAGATTTGAATGATGAGGAAAAGAACATACTTCTACTAGCTGTCGAATATAGGCAAACAAAGGTGATCACGTTTTTGTGCAAACAAAAATGGCTAAGTGAAAGTCTGTTTTGGCAAGAAGATAAAGATGGAAACAATGTATTGCACCTGGCAGCAAGGCTTGGAGATGAGCCTGATATCTTCAGTCTTTGGGATGCACTCTTCATGTCAAGAGAAATCAAATTCTTTGAGGTGTGTATATCTTTCTATTTGCTAATGATGATGTCAACAAAAAAATTGAAATATTCATAAAGAAATTCTTATCAATAAATAAACTACAGCATATGATTATTTCAAAGATTTATTTGATATTAATATATATATATATGGTGATGCAGTTTGTGAAGAATTTAGCGCCCCGAAGTTTGTTGGAGAGATACAATAAGAAAATGGAAACTCCGAACGACATATTGAGAAAGAGTCACAAGGAACTTATGAAAGCAGAGGGAGATTGGGCATCTAAAACCTCAAACGCATGTTTCTTGGTGTCGACCCTGCTTGCAACGATGGCCTTTTCCCATGTGACAAACAATTTTGATGAAAACAACTACTCATCACTTGTGGCATTTTCCTCATCCCTCATTGCCACCATCTCCTTCTTGGCCATACTTGCTTTCCCTCATCAGTCTCTTAACTTCTGGAAATACGTTCCATTCATGCTATGCTTTGCTATTTTAAGCATGTTGACCTCAATGCTCTGTTTGTGGATCTCTTTCATGCTCCATGCCCGCTCTTTAACGCCTTACATAATTTTTGGCTCACCAATCGCCTTTCCTACCATTATCTTACTTTTAGTATTGATTGGTCCTCCGTTGATGTCTAAGTTTACAGCCCCTAACCGTAACACCACAAGTGCCATCTGCTACAGAAGGACTGATAACTTGATCCCAAGAAATTAAGTACGCATGTATGTCTTACTATTCAAACAACAATATTAATCCATCATCCCTTTCATTGTAAAACCTCTTGTGTGTGTGATTTAATACTTTTATTTTGCAGTGACATACGTGTGCAAGAAGGATACCATTTTAATGTCACAGCAATTTGTTTGGAGGTTTGTGATAATTATTCCTTGGACCTCTCGCTTACTCAAATAACTTCTTTAATATTTTCTGTGGCACTCATGATGATTCCAATCCGCCGACTTGTGGCTCAATCATTCATGAAGTCATGAGTTTGAATCGGCAGGAAGACAAGGGTGTGCATGATGATCAAGTAATCCGATTCAAATCTAATTATTTTGGTGGGATGACTAGCATTTGTAACTACTAATAAAATATTACTTAATTATTGGGAAGCCTTTTTTTTTTGTCAAAAAGATCAATTTTATTAATCACAAAAAGACCATTACACACATTAATAGCCGAAATCAAATGAACTCTCAATAAAAAACCTACTTATACAACCTAACACACATCTCATGTAAAAAAACAGCAAATACAAATTACAATAGCCAAAGCCAAATAAAACTAAAAAAAAAAAATCCTATACTATTCAAACTAACACACAACTCATGAGAAGAAACAACAACACCACTCTAAAGACCTAGTACTGTATGTCCTTGAATCATCACAGCTTTATCCTTTACATGTTCTGTCATCAAATTCGCTCTGCTATTCCTCCCAGTCTTTCCTTATCAGGATCTTCAGAGTGGTTGGTGGCTGAGTTAGCCATCCTTGCGGTACCAAGCCTCTCATTACCTTAGTAGCTAATAGGTCAGCAGCTTTATTACCTGTCCTTGGAACGTTTGATAGCTCCCAGTTCCTATATTCTTCAAAGCTCAACAGATTCAAAGTTTGCTGTATAATACAACACTTTCCCATTCACATCCTTTTATGTCACCTGCATGCAAAATATCAAATAGCAATTGACAGTCAGTTTCTACTACTATCCCCCCCCCCCCGGAGATCCCCACACTTTATTGCTTCCAACAGTGCCAAGCTTTCCGCCATGAAAGTAGAAGAACCCTTGATCTTCAACCCAATACCTCCTAAATAATTGCCATTCCAATCTCTTCTCACAATTCCAAGAGCAGCCTTTCTTTCCTCCTTACTGAACGCAGCATCTACTTTTATTTTCACTGCACCCCACTCAGGCTTATTCCACTGTGTGCTCCTTTCAGCCCTTCTTAAGCTCCTTTTCTTCCACCTTGATTTCCTCATAGTCTCTTACCATCGGCATTGCATTAGCCACACACAACCATGCATCCATCTCCACCTTCTCAAGCACATATTTACACCTTCCTTTCCATATGCCCCAGCAAATCTCAGCAAACAGTGCCATACCCATCTCATCAGGTCCATCCTCAATCTTCAGCCAGTCCTCTAGCCATTCGTCCATTCTATGCATATTCATAGGGTCAAACTTCTGTGAAAGAAGTGAACCAAACTAGCATTGCTTCACCCATGGGCATAGAAAACGCAGGTGCTCCATTGTTTCAACACGTTCGTTACACACAACACACATAGGAGAAGGTGAGCATTTCTTTCTATATAAAGCTTCCTTAGTAGCTAATGCATTACTTGGCACTCTCCACATAAACTACCTAATCTTAGGTGGCATTTGAATTTTCCAAATACTATTCCATAAATGCTTTGAGGAGCTATAGGAGGTTCCTGGATCTTTCCTCCCACTGATCTCATTCTGGGCCAATGCTATTTTATAGCCCATTTTTACTGAATAATTCCCATCTCTGCTACCCAGCCACACCACCTCATCCGAGCAATTTATAGCAGGGATTTTGATACTTCTAATTGCACTCAGTTCTTCTTCATTGACGACCCCTCCTAATCCATCAACCTTCTAGCACAAATCTTGTTTGATCAGCTCTCTTCCTTCTAGGATACTCAACCACCCCATGATGCATGGCTACCCTTTTTTGCATTTAGAAAATCTTCTTTAGGAAAGTAGATTCCTTTCAAAATCCTACACCATAAATCGTTTTGATTTTGTATGATTCTCCATGCAGTCTTCACTAGTAAGGCTAAATTAAAAGCTTCTAGCTAAGTCTCTAAATCCCATTCCTCCTTCACTCTTTATCTTGCTCAAGGATTTCCATGCCTTCTAGTGTATTTTCCCTTCCTGACTTTTCTGCCCCCACCAGAATTTGGATATCATGCCATTTAGCTCCATGCATACTTTCTTTGGGAACTTAAAGCATGACATGGGAAAAATTCGTATAGCATTTGCAACTGCTTTAATCAACACTTCCCTCACAGCAAATGTCACAATTTTCGTTTCCATCCTTGCAATTTATTACTCATTTTGTTCTTTAAAAAACTTAGGCCCACAGATTTTGAACTACCCCATAACAATGGTAATCCTAAGTAGTTTCCTGGATTTTCACATGCTTGTATTCCCAACACTTAATGTACCTCTGTTTTCACCGTATCACTAGCATTTTTTTGAGAAAATTACACTGGATTTATCAAAGTTTATAGCTTGACCAGAAGCTAAACAATAACAATTAAATATCCTTTTTAACTGTTTGCAATTCTGCTTCCTCCCGTTGATAAAGAATAAAGCATCATCAGCAAAAAAGACAATGAGATAAGATTGGACACTTGCTTGCCAATTTAATTCCTCTTAGCTTTCCTCTACAAAAAAACATGAAATTAGTCACAGAATTTGCCACGGAATTACCGACGGAATTGTGGTTTCCGACGGAATTCGTTCCATCAGAAATTTCACCGTCATAATATTCCGTCCGAAATTTCCGACGGAATATTTCCATGGCAAAGTTTGCCACGGAATTTCAGACCGAAATTCCGTCGGTAATATTTTCCGTGGCAAAGTTTGCCACGACATTTCCGACGGAATATTCCGTGGCAAATTTTTTTTTTTTAAATAAATAATAATGCCACGTGGCACCTCCGCTAGCCGCCACCTCACTCGGGCCGTGCCACGTGGCACCTCCTACAGCCACCACGTGTCACCACCTGATAAATTCTCAATTTTGCCTCCTTCAGGATTCGAACCCCCAACCTCTTGTGCACGCGCGTGATACCTTGCTAGTTGAGCTGTGAGAACCTTGTATCTTCTAAACGCATATTTAAATATATATAATATTATACTACATATAACTTATTTATATATAATATTTATATGATTATTAATTTCATAATTTTTATTATTTTAAACAATATTAATTTTAATATAAAATTATTACAAATAAAATAAATATTATTTCTAATATTTTCATATTTAATATTTATTTTAATTAATATATTAATTAAGATTTAATATTAAATAAAAAAAATAAGAATAATAAATAACAAATTTAAAATTGAAATTAATAATTAATTAATAAAATTATAATTATTATAATTAATTAATAAATAATTAAATAATAATTAAATTTGCCACTGAATACGTTTCCCCGTGGCTAATTCCGTGGCTAAATTTGCCACGGAATATTTCCGACGGAATTTCCGTCGGAAATTGCCACGGAATATTTCCGACGGAATTTCCGTCGGAAATTGCCACGGAATATTTTTCCGTGGCTAATTTTGCCACGAAAAATTTCCGTCGGAAATTGCCACGGAATATTTTTTCCGTGGCAAATTTAGCCAAGGAAATTTCCGTCGGAAATTTTTCCGACGGACTTTTTGACGGATTCCCCGACGGAATTAGCCACGGAAAAAATTCCGTGGCTAATTCCGTTCGAAATAGGATGTTTTTTGGTAGTATATCCATATGCCATTGCACCATCTTCGATAAAACATCGTACGCAAGGATGAATGGGTTAGGGTATGAATAGTCCTAGGGGGATCTATGAACCTTTATCGATGCTGGGATAAACATCGATAAAACATCACATGCCATTGTTCCTTCTGATCTATGAACCTTAATAGTCCTAGATAGGGGATCTTTCCGGTTCCAGATATGAACGAAATATGAAGAATATTTCGAAGTAATTTTATCTACTAAGAATATCTATCTATTCATATTCTTATGCCTCGTTTCTTTAGGGGGGGAAAACTAATAATCCATTAGGTTAAACTTACCCAAAAAAAAAAATTAATATATTCAGTAGGCTACTTAATAGTTATTACTGGTATCTAACATAAGAGTTAGTTTATGGTTGGATTTGATCTAATATATAATATTTCAATCCACTTTATTTCATACACTCTAATATTTATTATTTTTTCCCAAACTAATTTATTAAACTTATAAACTGATACATAATCTAACGTTGTACAGGGATATTATAGGGAAATCATGTCATATTAGATCAAAATTAACCAAGTTATTTCATTTCATTAATATACTCAAACTATTGAAATAGCTATTATATTAACTTATTAAGCATCGGAGGGTATATATTAGACATTTTATGTTTAGAAGTTCTATTAATTATCTCAATTTAATTAAATTGTTAGGATAATTATCGTTTTTAATTACCGAGCAAATATTACTTAATCATTGGCGTGATTCATAATTATCTTTGAAAAAGTTGAGATAATTAATGATTATATGATAATTGATGTAGCTTTTGTTTTGTCAGAATGTTTTAGAAAATCAAAATCAAGTGATTAAAATTTCTAATTAAATCTTATTTAATTCCCAATACAAAAAAAAAACTCATTTAGACAAATACTTTCCCAACTAATATAATTGATTGCATCAATTTCTACTGTTTATATGGTTATCTTTCAATTTTCTAGATTTTTTTTTTAATTTTGGAAAATCATAACTTTTTGCCTACACATACAAATTTAGCAAAATTTAACTCATTTCAAAGCTTGAAATTTTTAGTATATTTCTGGAAAATTTCAAGCCATTTGGACTCTATTTTCCCTATTTTACCATCACCTCATGTTTGACTTTTGTTAAAGGCATTGGACTCTTTTTTTAGGTTATTTTGCATGCTCACATTCCTCTCCTTCATGCATATAACCAATTCACATAATATTATAACATGCTTGGTCTATTTACACAGCACATACATCATGCTCATAATGTTTAGGTTTAATTACAACAATCCAAAATCCAAGGAAAACAACATAGATTTACTTTCAACTTGTACAAGTTTTCCTCTGTAATGGAAAACCACCCACTTTTACTGTTGTAGCTTCTTGCCTTTGCCCCTTAAACTTTTTTCCTAGAAGGTGTTCTTATGGGAGAGTGAGATTTCAAAGAAATCCCCCTAGCAAAATCACTATCAATGACATTAATATGCATAATTGTCACATAACATCAATCTAGCATGCATGCATATAAAATACTATCACTTGGAATTTACTTTGTACATATTATGTGACATGTCATAAATACTAACAAATAACACATTTTCTAGCTAACAAACATGGCAAAATTTATCAATAACAACTATAAACAATATTATTGCACACATATATGTACACATTGCTCATTGACAATAGTACTTGTAACATCCCAAATTTTGGGTAACGTATTGTGAAATGCAATTGAACCTTTGGGAAGCCAATTACAAAATAATTGGACTAGAATGATTAAATTTTTGGGCCAAAAGCATTTTGAAAATATTTGAGGAAAGTAAATAAATTGCCCAAAATTCAACAAAATAATTATTTTACATGTTAAGGATCATGTTTGAGGGATAAAGTTGTTTATTGAAAAATTTTATGCCCATTTAGGATTATTTAAGGAAAAGAAAAAAAAAAAGAAGAGGCAACAGATATTTTGGGCATGCCACATACGTGGCTTATTGCCACCCACATTCTTAATCTTTCCCCGTCATTTTTCTCCTCAGCTTCCTCTTCCATTTATTCATTCGTTCATCCTTCTCTCGGCTTCAGTGAGTGAAAATTAGAGGCGAGAACAGAGAGTGAGAGACAGCATGAGAGCAAGAGCGTCATCGAGGCCGTGGAGCTCGCCGGAAAATGTGGTCGAAAAACGCATGCAGCTAAGGGATCTGGACAGGTGAGCTCTAAACCATTCTTCTTCGTCTCTGGAACTGTTCTTGGGTTGGGATTTGAGTTTTAAACACTGGTGAACTTAAAGGAATGTCATTGATTTGATTAATGGATGTTTAAATCTGTGTTTACCCAAGTTGAATAATGCTTTTCATGTGATGATTCACTGAGTTGTGTGTGTTTGAAGAGTGGATGTTGGTTGTTCGAATTGGGTTCCCTGTTTCTCCGAGAAATTAATATTGAGCTGTGATTTCTTGTCTTAATAATGATGAGTGCTAAGCATTGGGGTTGTTAACAGTGTGCATGTCATTTTTTCTGAGTTTTGGAAAGCTGTAAAATCAGAGTTTTGTTTTGTTCTGTTCTGTTTTTCCCTCTCGGTTGGAGCTCCCTGGACTGAAGATGAAGTTGAAATTGGGCACGTGAAAAGGTGTATATACTGGTTTAGTTTCTGTAGGTGTGTTCCTGTATGTAGCTGAATATATATATATAGGCAGTGGGGTCTTGTATGCGAGACTGTATAGATATATGCATGCGTGACTGTATGTATATGTGTGCTTTGTGAGTTAAGAAATCAAAGTTCAAAAAGAAGTTTGTCCAAGCAAAGGAATACTTATGTTGCTGGAGACACACACACGATGGATATATATATATATATATGGCAGTTTGGAATTAGGATGTATATATATATGTATGTTTAAATCTGGAACAAGAATTGGAGAAAGGGAACAAAAATATATATACATATATTTATATATGCTCTATTAATTCGAATTGAGGACTTATCATTTGAATACTTAAGAGGTTATTTTGAAGCCCAATCTTTTAACTTGAAGGGCAATAAGTATTGTGTTAGAGGATTTAAATTGTTATATATATATATATATATATATGCTCAGAGAGTTGGGAATTATAATTCAAGGGGATGTGAGATGTTAAAATGTTCTTTGTAGTGATTTGGATAATGAATAAGGACATGCATGTTGATTTTCCTCTCTTATTGGGTCAGTTTAGTTGCTGCATGTCTTGCTGGAACTGATGAACTGAAGAAAAGGGGGCTGACCTAAGTTTTGAAAAAGGACTAAGTGGTTGAATCGAATCAAAGTTGTATGGTGTAAGTTATTAACCAATGTATGAAAATAAATGATGGATTGGGTTAAATTCTTAGGGGCTGAAATTGTTTAGCACCTGGAATATTAGAGAAGTGATTTTAAATTATTAGATTGTATTTGAGGTTCCAAAATGGTGCATGAAACAACGTTCTTGAAGCTGGAAATCAGTATTGGAAGTCTGGAACCAAAGCTTGAACGGTAAATTAATTTAAAGGTTAATAAGGAGGATAAGTGATTAAGGATATTTTGGGGTTTTTAAATAGAATTATTAGAGACTTTATCATGAGCTTGGAATTTAATAACGTTTGGTAAATGATGTACATTTATTTCAGCTTGAGGAGAATGTTTTAAGCTTGTTGTTTTAATGTCCTGAAGGGCTGAAGGGCTGTATAACTCTTGTAGATGTTTAAACCCATACTAGTGGCTCTAAAATGAAGGTTTAAACATGAATATAAAAGCTGGAAATTTCGTGACAGCAGCATATAGTTGGCCAAGTGAATTAGAGATTAGAGGTTGTTTATAATTTGTTATATCAGCATGGAATGAGATTGTTGAAGCAAAATTTCCAGATCTGAAATGAGCATTATGAATCTGGAATTTTCAGAATCTAAAGAAATTTGTGAGGAATGAAGTTGCTTGTGTTTGGATGTTCTTGCATTTGGTTGGCCGAATGAATCAAGCAAGTTCCTTAGATATGCAAATTTCCAGATTTTAACTTTCAAACGTACAAGTATGGGTGACCATGTGAGGTTATAGTGATGATACAAACCGATAAAGTTGGTTCTCAAATCTGGAAAATAAAAGTTGCTCAACAAGCAACAATTATTGAGCATTGATTTAAGAGTATGTGTTGGCCATAATTAATGAATGGCAATTTTCCTTGAAAATGGATATAGAGAGCTCCAAATAGAAGCTTGAACCATTGTGTGTGGAATTATATAGAATGAGTTGTGATTTTTCAAAAAATGATTGAAAAATCTAAAAGTCAAGGAAATGAAGTTAATTAATGTAAAATGGTAGAAACGGGATTAGGATAGAAAAATGAGCTTAATGAAACTCGATAAGCGTATAAATAACGAAATATTATACGTGAATGTTTTTAGGAGCCTCCAAACTATGGTTTTGATTTTGCAGAAAAAATGGATATTTTGCAACCATTTTTCCAAACCATGGTTTGGAATCTAGAAGCACTTTTAAAAAGACGTCAAATATGCTCCTAGTAAGCATTGGAATTATTCATCATTATCTTGACAAAGTTGAGATAACTAATGATTATAAGAGGATTTAGATAATGAATTTTCAATTCAAGATGAGTACATTTTTTTCTAAACACAAGAATCTTCTTATTGAAAGCAATCTTATTTAAGGTACTATTGGATATTAAATGTGAGCACACCTCCTAATGGAGATTCGAACTGGTTCATCAAGTTGTTATGAATTATTCCGCTAAACCCTACCTTCGTAAAACCCTACCTTCATAAAGAGTACATTTGAAGTTGAGAAGAGAGGGTGCATATCCGTAGTTCATAAATGGCTCCAAACCAAACGGCATCGTTTAAGGAAGAAGCATGAACTTGATTTAAAGCCAAAAGTCCAATTCTTGAACCATTATCAAGACATGATCCATACTTAAGAGCCTTCTTCACAAATCCATTGTCTCGAGCCTATTTTCTAGTAATAATCTTGAACGAGGTGGATGTTAATTAAAAATTGTATGGAATCACATATAGGGTTTGGCAAAACGAATAAACGAATAAATCAATTCCACACAAATTGATAAAACAATGTTTGATTTCTCATTGAATGAGGTGCTGACAGGAAAAAGATGTATGGAATTTAATTTGTTGCACATCCCATAAAGATGGATGATATTTGGACGATTTGTATCTTCCTATTTTTTAAAAGCTAATGACTCTTTTATTTTGAATAACACATAATACAAAATAATATTTGAATTCAAAAATAAAAATTAGATGATAAGATTAATTTGAATCGTCTTATATTTCCTTAGGATGGTGCAAATTTTTCATATCCTGAAGACATGGTAAATGTTAATAGATGGTATATGAGTTTAAAAATATTTTGGAACTGGTACTCTTATAAATACGAGTGGAATCTTACATAAATGGCATATTCTTTTCCATAATATATCAGATCAGGTGGTTTGAGGTAGGTATGTATTTGCACCAAAAATTTTCAATAAATAAATAAATTGAATTGGACTATTTAAATTGACTTGACAGTGGCTATAGATTATATTTAAAATGTTGTGTATCCGTATATAAATGGTGATGCGGTATATACTCATAATTCATATATAGGTTTTGCATACTCGACACTAGCGCTTGGAGTTCAATTTCAGATTAGATTATTCCGTTTCTTTTTTTTGGTTTGTCTTGTTCTCCTTTCTCTTCCGACTCTTCCTTATGTCCTGTTTGGTTATGTGGAAGAGTTTTATAGAACCAAAAGTGGAAATGATAATAGGGATAAAAATGTGTTTGGTATAATTATGGAATTATGATATAATTTTTCATTTATATATTCATTTTTAATGAGAAATGACCTTTACACCCTTCTACTAGAAAACCCTAGCTAGAGACTACCCAAAATCACAACCACCACAATATCAATGGCAAACCGTCGCAAAAATATCCGCCGGCCACCCCAAAAACAACCTTCAACCATGATTGAATCGACCATTCTCCATTTTTACACTAATAATATTGACCATCAACAAAAACTAAGTAAATCAACAAGCAGAATGAAAAATTGCATCAAGTTTGTCACTCTGTGATGATCTTTGACTAAATCCAGTGAAGAAGATGAAAGAGCATATAAAGAGGGACTGTTTGTCACAATCGTGGATCAACAGAGCTGCCATGGTGAGGAAGGACCAGTCATGGCCGTTCGTTCGTTGCAGATCAATGAGGGAGAAGAGTGGACAAAGAAGCTCCTCGAAAACCAGATCTAGAGAGTGAAGAACCTCTATATGTCGTTGTCCTTGCCGTACTCTGCCACACTGATCGTTGTTCTTGGTGGTTTCAGGTAGAAGGGGGCGGGCCAAAAGGGGGTTAGAGTGCCAATTCCTTAAAACTGGAACTAGGTTCTCAAAAGGGGGCTAAGAACTCGGTTCCATTAATTTTGATGGAATTGAAACTTCTATGAAAGTAATTTCACTGATATCAAACACTTAAAATTTGGGGTTTTATTTCCAATTCCACCTTCCACCTAGTTTCATGCTACTAGACAGGACATTATTATCCGATTTCCTCCTCCTCCTCCCTCATAGAAAAATATCAAACAAGAAAACATGTAAAAAATGTTTTGAGGTTTTTAAGAAAAGAGGTTTCTTTTTGTTTTTTTTTTTTGGTTTTACAAAACATTTAATAAAAAATTAACAACCAAACAAATTTTTTTATTTTTGTTTCTAAAAAAAATTTAGAAAACAAGAAAACAAACATTCCCATATTATATATTTTTATTTTAAAGGAGATTTATATACGTTTTTCAAATAGAGTGGAGGTTCATGTAATCTAGGTAAAACATAGGGAGTGGTTAATGTAATAATGTTGTGCAAAAATATTTAAGGAAATTATGTTACAATTATCTGAATTCACCAATTAATTTTATTAAGTGATTCATATATTAAGGATGGGAATGAATACAACATAAGACATTATTTAGAAGTTTTAATTGGTCTTCATACCGACACCTTGTAAAATTTAGTATAGCGTGTACATGAATTATTTCCAAAAATGACATAATTCTAATTTGTTTAGTTTTTGATGAAATGTTTCACTTTAAGATTTAAAAGTAAGGATAGTAATTACATGTTACAAACTACTGCATCCATGCATTTGATAGAAAATCCCCACTATTTATGAATACCATCTTTTTTTTAATTGCCATTACATTTCTATCAACTCAGTTTCCCTTTTCGTCAAAATTTATAGTTCCACTTCAACCACTATACATATGTAACAATCTATATGAACTCCCCAAACAACAACAAGGTACTAATTTGGATCTTTTGAGTTTCTTCTTAAAGAGATCGAGGATGGCCAAGAATATTTCTTCATCGTCACATGTTTTGGTGCTTGTTCTCATCATCTTTATAGGTTTAGTGTAATACCTCCATTTATGCAATCTATTGCGCATTTGGAAATGTTATGGTTCAGGCGAGTCAATAATTAAATTCCATAAATTAAAACTTTCTACTCAATCCGGAATTCTTTTCAACTCAAGTACTTACAATAATTTATTAACTTTCCAAAAACTATAGATCAGTATCAAACCTTTAAATAAATAATGAATTTTGAAAAATCATAACTTAGTTTACAAAATCCAAAATTGAGTGATTCAAAACTCTATTGGGAGCTCTTTTCATCCTCTATAATGGAAAAATAAGCCCAATCATCTTTTCTTAAACCTTTCTGCACCAGCACAGTGAAAGTGCACTCTGCTCATTTACAAAAATGCATTCCTTTCAGTTTTATATATGAATCTTTAAAAATTCATAATTTACAATTCACTCATTCAAATATTGTGTTTTAGGACTTATTTTAAAGCTTAAGATGTGCACTAAAAGCTCACCAAATTTCATGAGCAGAGGAATTCGTGACCAGTTTAAAAATTCACCCAATGTCTGCTGCTTAGATTATGTTTTCAAAATCAGACTTTGTTCCAGATTTCTAAAACTGTAACTGCTTTAAAAAAAATTCATTTCCATGGATTCTTGTATCATTAATCACATCTTAGGGTCCTTTACACACATCTCAAGTGTGGTTTAGAAGTTTAATTACATATTCATGTACCTTTAAGCAGTGGCATTTCCATAAATTTCACCTTCTAAAAGCTTGGCTCAACCGGTATCTGTCTTCATACATCAAAATCACACTTATATAATATTTCATAACACTTGGTCCATTTAACTCCTTGACTCAGCTCTTCAACTTATCATAACAGAATATACATGTACAGTTTGTATTAATTCATGGCTTCTAAAAATTAAAACTCTTCCTTATAAGCCGCACAAAGCTTATCAAACAGTAAAAATTGATTCCAAATATCAACAGCTTCGATGTGTACATATACATACTCAGACATATATGTATCAGAGCATAGCTTATTAGAAACCAATAGCAATTTTTCAGAGATCCAAAACTCTTATTTCAGCCCATCAACTCAGCAGCAAGATTTGCGATCAACCACATGATTAGCATGTTTACACAGTTTTTCCCCCTCTTCATTCATTTTTTTTCCCAGCTTCCATATTAAACCCTAATTTTAGAGGACACCCACAATTTGGTCTCAGGGAACCGAGAGCTTCTTTTCCTTTTTTTTTTTCCGTTAGATATACTGATTTCAAAAGAGGAAACTGACATGCCATCACTGTTTTAAGCTACCCAAATTCTTGTATTATTGTTCTAATATCTATTCGAACAACCATAACTCATTTCACCAGAAGAATCAAGCATCCACGCACTGATTTTTTTGGAAACAGAGTTTTCACCCCCAGAATATACAAATATGTGAAATCACCACATGCAAAGCCCGATTTGATTCAAGAAAGTTTTGATCTTACTCCTTGAATGATTTAATCCGTGAAAAACTTCAGATTATCAATTTTTGATTCGACCCCCTATTCCAGAACGTAGCGACCGAGAGAAATTTGAGAGTGGGAAGAAGCTCAGAAGACTCACCTGAACAAGAAATGGAGCTTGCACACGCCGTAGACACCTTCCTCCGATGAATACCACAGCATCGCTCACGACTCTCCCTCTCGCTCTCACTGGTGGCTGAAGTCGGGAATGAAGAAGGAGGAGAATGAGAAATGAAATCCACAAGGCATGTGTGGTCTTTTTATTTATTTATTTTTTTTCCTTTTCAATAATCCAAAATGCAAAAATATATCCCATTGAGTAAATTCTTCTCAAAATTTGACCTTAATATGTAGAATAATCATTCTGATAAATTTTGAGCAATTTTACTTATTTTTCTTAAATCTCCTTAAGATACTTTTGGCATGTAATTAATTGGCTTTCCAAAACTTCAATTACATTTTATAACACATTGATCAAAATTTGGGATGTTACATTTAATGCTTATCCTCACCCTTACATGTAAATGTACTTCTTTAGCATTGTTGAATCATGTACTAGATTAAAGGATTTAAGTAACAGATAAAAAGACAAATATACTAAATTAAAAATTGAGAAAAAGTATATAACTGATATAGAAGGGGCTTTTACATCCCCTTCTAACATCCGTGTGGAATCATGGATGTCTTACGTGCCTTACTTCTCATGTCCATTTTGCATACAAATGGATGTGAGAAATAACACTTCTCATATCCATTTTCAAAAAGACATTATATTATAATGCCTTGAAGATTATTAACAAAATGGACGTGAAAAGGTTATAAAAGGCATTCATGAAAAGTGTTCACGGTAGTTCTGTAAGTACCTATAAAATGGTTTGGCCACTGTTAACCTCTAGAATCTCATGTCATTTTAGTGCATTTTTCTTACATTTTTGCCCTATTATACATGATTTGAATACTCAAAGATAGGAAATGTACATGATGTTTTTTATTGCACATTATTGCTTAATTCTGCATATTTTGGCTTTTATCCTTGCTTATTTGGAGCTTATAAATTTTATCATGTTTCAAGGTGCATTTTGGTACAAGAAGGATGTGATGCAAGCCACTTGAAAATGCCTTGGAGGCATGTGCAGGCCAAAGTTGATTCAAAGGCACATTAGGAAAATCAAAAAGAAAGAAATGGAGGTCAATTTATGGGTAGAACACATTAATTTGAGGTGAAAAACTTATTTTCCAAAGGCAAACTCCGCTGCAGCTCAAAACAGTTCCGCCGCGGTCCAGTTTTGACAGCAAAACACACAGCATCAGTAATGAGCGAAAAATTGGATTTTTAAGGCAAAAACCCGAGGGAGCTCGACATTCTGGACATTTGGGGTGTATTTGGGAGCTTCTTGGTGTGCTAGGGCATGGATTTTGGTGGAGATTGAAGTTGGGTTTGAAGTTTGGAAGAGATTTTGGCTTCATATCTTGGTTCTTCTTCTCCATTCTCCTTTCCTTCCCTCTTGTTCTTGTATTTGTGCTAGTATATGTATATTTTGCTATGACTGTCTTGAACATGAGTGGCTAAACCCGGTTAAGCAATGACCCTTGTATGGATTAACTCTTAAATACTCCTCTCCTTTTATGATTAATGATATATATGTGTTCATTTTACTCTTTACTTAATGCTTCTAAATGTTTGATCACCATTTAGATGTTGGATTCACTTGAGTGATGCTTGAGAGGGCTAGGTTGAGTGTAGAACTTGGGCAAAAATGGTGTAGGAACTTGAAATTTGCATGATGAATGGATGGTTTTGTTGACAAGATAGAGATATACTTGTTAGCCTTGCATAGTCACATTAGGATTGGAACTTCAAAATTGGGTTTTATTAATTGTAACAAGAGATTGAGCAATTAATGGAATCAAACACTTGTTCTTGACTTGAGTGAGCTTTTACAAGTACCTTTTGAATCTTAGGCTAGGACATTTATTCATTGAAAGCATCTTTGAGATGAGGTTAATTGAAGGTTATGAATTACAAGGGGGATGCATAATCCTAGGTCTCATCTTATCCTTGAAGTCCATGAATCACTTTTGTATATTTTTTCTATGCTTAAAAATAGACTTCATCCACTATTGATAATTGTATCGCTCAATTTAGGTGAAAGTGCTATAATCATTGCTTAACCGGGTTTTGGTACCAAATCCTCATGGGAATGATACTGTACTTATAACTTTATTACTTGGCACGACCTGTGCACTTGCGGTGCGAACGGCCACAAACTACAACAATTGATTTCCTAGGTTCTTATGAGTTAGTCTTCATTGTGTGTGTGTGTGTGTGTGTGTGTGTGTGACACTATAGGTTTGAATGATTTCGCAGCTAGTATAAGTATGAAAAGTGGTCAGTTGCATAAGACCTGCGTTCAGGAAGTGTTGGAGGGGAAGAGTTGTAACATTGATGTGTGTGAATGATGGTGCACGAAAAGCCATGGCGGCTCGGCCCAAGCAACTTGCGTCGATCATGATATGAATAAATATTGTAACGGCGTCTATAGTTGTTGACAACCTAATTCAATGTTCTTGACCCATCCTATTATGATATATTCTATTCATTAAATAAATTATTGAGGCTACCTCTATGAAATATATGTGTGTTGTCTTTATTTTTTTTTTTAACTTATTGCTATTATTATAAGATACTCCCTCCAATCCGTTTTATAAGATATGAATAATAAGTTACGTAAATTAAAAAGTATACGTAAAAGATGTAACTTGTTTTTTTTCTTAAAAAATGTTTTCATTTAGTATCTGTCTATTCCTGTTAATAAAGGAAGGATAGATGAGAGATTTTAATATATTATCTAATTGGAATTTATGTGTAGCGTGGGGTGAGTAGTTTCAATATACGACTTTAATGTAAACCGCACCGCAGATGATGTCTACACCATAAACAATATCTTAAAATTATGATTGGAGGAAATATTGCCTTATTGTTTGATCCAGCATCTAGGAGGGAGAAGAGAGTAAATCATGCACCCCCTTATTAACGTAAATTGAAAAATTGATAACTTTATAATTTAAAAAAAAATTAAAATATTGATTAAAATTAGTTAGAAGTAAAAAGCATTTTAAAAAATGTAACTTATTTTCTTTAAAAAAAAAATATTCTTATGTGACCACTTGAATTCTTGGCCCAGTGCAGTGAGCAATTTTTGGTGCTTTACTCAAGACATGCATTCGAAATGGCAATATAAAAATATCATTATTTATGAGGAGAGAATGAACGAGAAATCAGATAGTTAATCAATATAATGAAATTAGTATTAATGGAGACAAAAATAAAAAAAAAGTACAATAGAAAGAGGTCTTCTTCTTCTTCTTTTTTTTTTTTAAAAAAAAAACACTCTGCCATATGTAAGAGATTATTTCCGTGTTTCATTTTATAAATCATTTTACAATATCAAGAGTAATTAAACTGTTTGTGTAAAAAATGCCTTGAAAAAAATTATTGCTGGACAGTAAGAGCTCAATTGTATTTAACGAAAGGTACATATATTAAAAAATGAAGAATCTTAAATAAATTAAGCTAAAATTCACAAATTCTTATTTAAACTTACACTTTATCAAATTTTTAATAAGGCCTATAAGTCTTATTTGATATTTTTGAATTTTATGATTTTACTTATATATCTTTTTCCTTTTCTTTTCCTTCTTTTTTAGCTTAAACCTTTTTCTCTTTGTTATTTTTTTTTAACAAAACCTTTCTTCCTTGCTATATTCCTTCTCTTTATTTCTTAATTTTCTTTGGAAGTGTGCGTGCAAGATAATTTTCTTTGATATAACAATTACTAAGACGCTCATATGTTGTGTTATTCGTTTATATATAAAAAATAATAAAATAATAAAAATTTAGAATAAAATAGCAAAAAATTTAAAAAAAAAAAAACAATCTATAAATTCTCATGCAAAATAAAATTTTTGTATAAACCTCAATAACAAATTTTTTACAAAAATTCAAAACAAGATAACAATTCAAAAGTTATGAATAAAAAAAGAAATTATCAAAGTATACTCTCAATATTGTTTAAAGTCAACTAAAAATTAGAAATTGAGATCCCAATAATTCAAGGAGATGTAGATTTTGGCAGTGGGGTTTGGAAATTTGTACAAAATAACAATCCAAAAGTTAGGGTTAAAAAAGAAAATATCAAAGTATACTCTCAATATTGTTTAAAGTAAGCTAAAAAAATTAGAAGTTGAGATCCCAATAATTCAAGCAGATATAGATTTTGGCATTCAGGTGATCGATGAGTCTTTGGAAATTTGTACAAAATAACAATCCCAAAGTTAATGGAAAAAAAGAAATTATTAAAGTATACTCTCAATATTGTTTAAAGTCAACTAAAAAATTAGAAGTTGAGGTCCCAATAATTCAAGGAGATGTAGATTTTAGCATTAGAGTGAAGAGTCTTTGGAAATTTCTAATTAAAAAATTGGCGCGCACACACATACATATCTTTAATTTTTTAAATAACAAAAAGGTATTATGGTCTTTTTAACAATATTCATAAATTCCTAATAAGGCCTATAGGTTTTAGTAGAAATTTGATAAAAGTGTAGGTCTAAATTAGAATTTATATATTTTGACTAGATTTAATAAGGATTTTCCCTTAAAAAAATTGAAAGTTTTTGGGACATTAATTAAACGTAAATTATTTTAATTTGGTCTAAGAAAAATCTTATCTAATAAAATATACAAAACTACATATCATATATGTTAATTATTTTACTACAAAATCCCCAACATAAAAAGATTTGCTGCTACCTTTGAACCAACTTCTTGGCATCAAAGTGAATGTGTACTCCTCTAATCATAGTATCCACAATTTAAGTCCTGTTAAAAGGAAAGATGCAATAAAATGGTTTGAAAAATAGTTTGCTTCCTTCTAATAAAGATATCGCCAATATAATCCAGGTCAATACAAATTATTCCTAATATAATAATTCAAAAGAAATTATAAAAGTGTATATATATTTTTACTTTTTTCAACAAATTATAAAACGCGTATTAAACTAGTGAGCTAGAAACAAATAGTTGGGCGTCAACAATCCGGGGGCAGTTTGGGGGAAATGACATATCATATAAAGCAGTTGATTTAGAATAAAAAGCAAATAAGGAATACTTTTTTTACTGCTTCATATCCAATAATTGACTTGCCAAACTTCAAAAGATAAGTTAGATTAGTTAATTATATGTATGCTGGTAAAAAAAAAAGAAGATTAGTTATAATGTGATAAAATGGTACTATTTTTTTTAAATATTCTCTTTAATCATATGCATTAAAATCACCATTGAATGACAATCTCTTTGATATGTGTAATTATTTGGGGCAAAACTCATAATTTGGAGGATAATAGATTGATGTATTATTATATTTATAATCAAAATAAATTGTTTATCTAGGTTCTATATTTAAAAAGAAGAAGGAATTATATAAGTTTAAGGTTTAGGTTCTGTGTTTCAAAGCGACTAGTGCGCGATTATATATCCATATCTCAACGGTAAGTTATCCTAATAGTAGCATTATACATCACGTTTGGATGAGATGCTCGTCCAAACCCTAAATTAGTATGTTTCACAAGATGAAGAAAGTTGAATCAATAATACCTTAAATATGATTACCTTTAATACAATAATACTTGCAGTTAAAAAAAAACTTCAGGTTCAAAACGTGGGCAAGGGGCGCTGACCAGTGGCCACGTCATCTTCAGGGGAAAAAACCAAAGGGGCATGCACACTTTGGGCTCAAAATACAAACTTTATCAATATTTGAAATCCCCATGGTTGATATGAATGATTAAATGGCAGAGAAATACTTACATACTCTTGGAGTGCCACGTCATCCATGCTCTGTCCAATGAAAATATTCCAAGTGTTATTTATTATAGATCTCATATCCCATAAATTTCTCTTAATTATTCCTCTTTTTCCATAATAAATATTTATTGTAATGGGTTATGGAAAAATGAACATAATCAGGAGAAATTTATGGGATATGAGATCACAATAGATGACACTTGGAACATTTTTATTAGGCAGAGCATAGATGACGTGGCACTTCGGGAGTATGTAAGTATTTCTCTTAAAGGGCATCCAATTTATTAATTGCCATTAAATTGTCACCAATTCAATTCACCTTTTAAAGCACTGTATGTATGTATGTATGTATGTATGTACGTACGTACGTACGTATGTATGAACTTCCCCCATCAACGATCAAAATCACAAAAACAAGGAAATAATTTGGATCGTCGGAGTTGCTTTTCAGTTTAATCAACGAGAGAATGGCTAAGAATATTTCTCCAATACAAGTTTTGCTGCATGTCCTCATCATTTCAGGTTCAATTCAATACATGAATAATACTCCCTCCATTACAATATACAAAATCCAGTTATATATATACACGATTTTATTTATAAGATACATTCAAAGTAATGCTAAAATTTAAACAAATTTTGTTTCTTTTTTTCCTCCACAATTGATATGTAAAACATTGATTTATGATATTCTATATCGCTCAATAATGAGCCCAACCTACCGAAAAGTGGTAGATTAATTTTGACTCTCGGATTAATCCATATTATCAGCTGTAATAAGATAAATCATTATAGATTTTATACGTGAGGGTGCTTAGATGGATGTGCAAGTTATATATTGGTGATGTGGGTAGTTGAATAATTTTGCAGGTGTGATAGTTGCAAGTGTTGGGGTGAAAAAGACATGCGTGGACATAATATATAGAGATAGAGGGCATTGCTCGGCCGATGAGTGTGCCCAAAGATGCACCCAACACTTTCATGTAATTGAATAAAATGGGGATACAAGTGTTTCAATTTTTTGTACCATAAAATAGCATTTTGTTTTGAGAAAATCCCCAAAAATACCTCTTAAATTTGCAAATCCCTTAAGGTTCAAATGAATAAACAAAATTTGCAAATCCCTTAAAGGTCAAATGAATAAGCAAAATGGCAGATGAGAGAGAGCACAACAAAAAATTGACTTTCACTAAAAGATATTCAATGGCAATAAGTCCTCACTAAAAAGTCATCGTCATAGCGACTTTCATTAAAAGTATTACGTAAAGTCTTCAGTAATTTATATAAAGTTGTTATTACGTGCTGACTTTTAGAGGGTATACTTTCAAGCGATGTCATAGGAAGCTCAAAATGCATCATAGACACTCATATACGTACACATTGCATTCCCTAGACAATAGAACTTACAATAAGCTGGCTGAAGAAGGATTGGTACTCTAAGGAGGGTAGTAGTTTTGAAAGCTGAACGCTCTGATGCTAGGAGATGAAGTGGTGACAAGTACCCTTCCTTGTTGCGTCTCATCATCTTGTTCATATGACCTTTATAAAGGTGAACTATTTCTATTACCACATCTGCACTTTATAGTACTTAATCATAAGTAAGTACATTAATTAATACTATGTGAAAGAATTGAATGTTGGTTTAGATAACCAAAATGCCCTTCTCCAATTGCACAATGAAGAATGTTATCGCCGTTGTCCCCTGTACAGTGAGCAAAGCTGGTTGAAGAAACTCCGTGGTTTCCAACATACAGATAATGAGGCCAAAGAAAAGCTTGTTTGCTACCATAGAAAGCCGCTAGAAAAAGGGGTGTCTCTAGCAATTAAAGAGGGGTTTGTGTTACTGATCTTCTTGCACATCTTAACATTCTGCCTTTTTGCAGCTAAATACAGAGTATTCTTTTTATCATTCTCAGCACCAAGAACCATGTTCACATTCCTGCTCTCTTCGCCATCTCCGTCCACCGTAACCACCACATTATTCTCTTCTTGAACTAACAAGTCAACCATGTTTGCCACCATGTCCTCTTCCCCATTCGATCGTTCGAGAGGCAATGAGTTCGTTGGAGAAACTGCATAGAAATGCCATGAGAGGAAAGAGGTCAGAAGTACTCAAGAAGTACGAGAAACAAAGCGCCCTCCGAACGGAGAAGATAACCGCCATGGGAGACACATTAACTCATGAGGCAAGTTTTGCTCGGCCTTATATACTACTACTATTTGCTGTGTCATCTTCACGAGAAAGAGAAGTTGGAAATTGCATCTTTTGTGTGTGTATTTTTGTATACATAATTAATATTTCTCTTTTATTTGCAATAATATAATATATCGTATGAACCGGTTGAGAAAAGAAAATGAGTCATCCTCCTAATCTTACTCGTAGACTCATAGCATTCACTCCTTCCAACATCATTATCAAGATTTGAATTCTTCGGGTCCATCCCAACCAATCCATGTCAGTGTTCTCATCTCAAGTCTATAGAATTCAAACATAATAATAGTAGTAGCAGATTCCGGAAAGGACATAAGCTCACAAGCTACACATTTATAAAATGGAAAAGCCCTTCAATTGGAATTTGGATCCTAGCTTGACATGTTGTAAAAGACTAATTTCTTCAATTAGACTTAAACTGTTTGTATTCTGCTTTGATCTTTTTCCCCCTTTTGGTAAGGCACGTACATGTCAACCAGAAATAGGTTAAAATAAGGAAAAGAAGGGATAATGACAACATTCATCTTATTCTTTACGCTTTTCTCTTTTCTTTTATACTTTATTATTTTTCATAATCCTTCTTCCATTGTGCTTTTCTGTTTGCTCTTTCGTTCTCTGCCTTTGATTTTCTTTTGTCTTCTTCACCCCCCCCCCCGTTATTTTCTTAATGCGACGGGTTGAACCACCAATTGGCAGTGTCACTAGTTTAGACCGGTTCAATTTCGACTTCAATGGCTTATTCTAATTCGCTAAACTGCCATTTCCGGTATAGTTCAAGATTATTAGTGGCCAAGCTGGTTGGTGGAGGAAAATGTGACGACCTTAACTACAAGTTCCAAAAGAAAAAAAAAATGGAATAAAAGCTTCTCCGGTTCTAAATATATAAAAAAGTTAGAGAGGAGCTTAAATTACTCTGGTTCTAAACACTTCAACTTTTCCATTTTTTATCATTTTGGCCCGAATCTAGATGGGTCTTAGCAAGAACAACCATTAGATGTAAGAAGTAACCTATGTGACCATGGTGATACTTGTAAATCCCAAATCCAAAACAAATCTTTTCCATTTTCCGAACTGCAGGGTTTTAGACGGAACTAGACGAACTGAACAGGATTTATATTTATTTTTATAATATTATGACATTTTTTTCGTGGAAGGTGTGACTTTCATTGCTTTTTAACACTAGTGCCTTCTTATTTTTAATGCGAAATTTTACCTTTACAATACCTTTAAGCAGAACTCGATATTGGTTTTAGCATAATTTTGTTCTCAAAAATATTTTTTAATAGAAGACAGTAATCTAAAATTTTTTGGTGTAATTTAGTCCTTAAAATATTTTCTTAATAATAATGAGTACATTAAATTATTTGTGCAATCTTTTATCATATAATGATAAAGTACTTTAAGAATAAAAATATACAAAACAATTATTTTAGAATGCTGAGTGCTAATTAAAAAAAACTTGAAAACAAAATTACACTAAAAATTATTGAAAAATATTTTGAATGCAAAATTCAATCATATTCCCTTATTTCCTCGTTGCAACTTCTTTAGCGAATAGTCAATGACCATGGCTCTTTAATTTATTATTAGTTTGCAGACAAATGGTGTACTATTCAGCTAAAAGTTAATGAAACATCCTTCTTTATGAATGCTTATCCCGCAACGGAAGCTATCTTAGATTGTGCAGTAAGAATAGTTGGAGATTTTTCGTCTTAAAACTTGAAACTCAATCTCATTTACTTCAACTTGGTATTTTGCAAAACTTTAGGCTGATTTTAGAAATTTTAAATTTATTTTAGGAATATCAGATTGAAGTTGAACTCATTCTTACCTCTCATTTCAATAAACATGATGAGTCTCTATGTAGGAAAAATCATAAAATAGACTGAGTGCACCACCTAATGCAATTTATTCAAAGAATATAACTGATATGCTTTTCGTATGCTAACTTCCACATTCCTTGTCTTCTCTTTGAGAAATTCATATCCTGGACACATTTATCCTTACGAGATGCCCTTGGACGGATTGTAAAGTTGCAGATGTCCTTTATCAAGGTAAAATATGAAACTTGACTTTGCGGATCATTCGTTGTACCCTCACTTATAATCTTTTATAATAGATTATACTTCCCCAGGTCTTTAATATAACAGATATATTTACTCTTGTCATAAATATAAAACCTCAATCCACTTTGTTTCCCAATTTCATACGTTTTTCTCTGAAATATCTCTAATCATTACACAAAGAATTGATTAACGTCACATGTGAAAGCAAAAAAGAGAGGGAAAGTGAAAGAACAAACATAAAATCATAAACAGAATTTTGGCGGTTCAAAATAAAAGTGATGGAGTTTGGTGGTGTTGGATTAATAATACATCCAAAACATGCACTTAATTTTATCACATGTGAAAGCAAAGAAGAGAGGGAAAAACAAAGAACAAAGCATAAAATCACAAACAGAATTTTGGTATTCATCTTGTGGTATTCAATGGGACGAGTACGCCGCTGCGCCTCGGGGCAGGAATCCTAGAAATCTAGACAATTTGGGACGCAGGAATTTGGGGAGCTGTAAGACAACCATAAGGATGACCCCACATGTCAACCAAATATAAGTTGGAAGAGCCTTGTGCAATTTTTGAGTGTCGTCATGGAGAGTGAAGAAATCAGCAGCACAGAAAGAGATCCACAAACAAACAATGGAGCCAAACATGAAGTAGACACCGCAGTAAAATATGGAAGGGACGTATCTCAAAGAGTGAGCAGATTGAGAACGAGAAGCAACTATAGACAGAAAGCAGATGGTGGAAATGAGAGAGAAGAAGAGGGCTCCAAATGAAGACTCTCTAAAAGTTTTGAATGCTCGTGGCTTGTTTCTAAGGATTGCGTAGCCATTGTTACTGTCGTAACCGCCTGGCACACTGGTACGTGTGGCGAAGGCCACCGCCACAACAAGGGTCGACACTACAGAACATGCTTCCGAGGTTTTAGCCATCCACTCTCCCTCGCTTTTCTTAAGTTCCTTGTGAAGCTTTTTGAAGATGACACCTGGGGTCTCCATTTTCCTATTGTATCTCCCCAACAAATCACGGGGCATTGAATCTTGCACTTCCTGTGTCATTATATATGCATATAATCGACTTTCCATGCATGTTTTATATATGAAAATGTTTAACTGAGTTGAGTCCTCAGAGTTAGCCGGTTAGGGTATACTTCAAGGCTAAAAAAGGTCTTTACATTTTAATATTAAATAAATCTTTGAAATTGTGATATTATTTATTTTATTCATTAATAAAACTTCTGGAACAGTTTTTTATTTTTCATGTTGAAGACCTTATATGTACATAGCAATCTGATAGATACGCACCTTAAACCAGTTGATCTCCTTTCCCAAGGAGAGTGCTTCCTCAGGATTGAGCCGTGCTGCCAGGTGCAATGCATTGTTTCCATCTTTATCTACTTGCCTAAACAGACTTCCAGTTAGCCATTTGTACTTGCACAAAAACCTGAATACCTCTACTTCCCTATATTCTACTGCTAGTAGAAGTATGTTCTTTTCCTCTTCATTCAAATCTTTAATCCTTGACGGAAATAATTCCAGAATTTTCTCCACCATTTCTACCACACCATTCTTCACAGCAATCATTAGGGGTGTCTCTACTGTTATTGTACCGGACTCCAACTCTGTCCAATAACACCATTCACAGTCCAAATCACAAAAATTAGTTTATAATTACAGGATTTTTGGCACAAAAATATACTCATAGTATGTGCTTTTTGGTCATAAAAGATTCACACATGCGTCATAAATTTGTCATAAAAATTTTGTGACAATCATTCAGGTGAAGATTGATTTATGATTCCTACAATGTCAACTTTTATATGTGAAAAGTATATTAGTAATGATAATAAAGCTTTAGAAGCAAACATCTTGGAATTTTCATGAATCATTTTTATTTTTACCGTTATCCTCTTTTGTTTGCAAGGACATTGATAGATGTTCAGAGGCGTTTCTCGATATTTTTTGCATATCTTCATCAGAAGCATGTTGAAGGAGTTCGGTCATTATTTGATGCCACCATGTGTGCTTCTTCTTCATTTTTGGTATATCTTGTAGCCATCTTTGGAAGGCTGTTAAGGACTCATAGGTCATTAATTACATAGGGGCAAAATGCTTTTTCTCCCAAAAAAGTATTATTTAGAAGCAATTTATAGTTAAACTCCCTCCAATCCTTAATGTAAAATCTACTTTAATTAAAGATTAAAGTATAGGGATTGGTGGGAGAATATAATTAAAATAACATATGTTGATTAACATTGCATACCTTCTTCAAAAAAAAACAGCAGGATTGACAGGAGGAGTAGTTCCAGGAGGGCTATTGAGAGGACTATTAAGAGGAATAGCAACAAATATATCCACGCCATAAACTTGAACAAAAAGGTTTCTTCATATTCTGTAAATTAAATATTAAGTCACAAAATTTGTTAGTTTATCCCATTTGATTCCCAGATACAATATTTGAGCTAAATAACTAATTTAGGTAAATTAAATAAACTAATTATTTGTAATAAATATGAGTTGATTTTTCTAAAATACTATGCTTCTTTTATCAAGACTACCATTGTATGTAAATGATCTTTTATTAATAGAGATACTTTTGGGAAAACAGTATAACTTTTGAAGACAAAGTGATTTAAAATTTTATATTTAAGACTAAATTCAATTATCACACTAATATTATATTAAGAATAAAAGATAGTATAATTCTTTCCCTGAAATTTTGGATGCTTTGAACGCTCCACTCTTATTTGTAGTGTATTCAACACCATAAATCATATATAAAATTGCATGTGCATGCATGTACAACTATAACTTGTGCGTATTAAAATATTAAATAAAATAGGATGTTTGGCGTTCGTGATAAATCCATTGAATCATTTGATGGTAGATAGGGAGAAACCTCACATTTTGGAAGAATAGGTCAAGTGTGGGATAAGGCAGGACATAAGCACAAGTAGAGCGATGGACTAGTAAGCACAGAGACAAATATACTAAACCACACAAATTGAAGAGGATGGAATTGTATCAAATCAAAATTTGAAAGATTGAGTTACAAGTGAATCAAAATTTTAAGATTAAATGATTAGTTGTCCCTATATCTTATCTCTTCCTAATATCATAGATTCATATTGTTAAAGGCAAGGCATCAAGCTAATGCTAACTAGAATAAATGCACATTTGTTATGGACAAAGAGAAAATAATTAGGGAGTAACATGGGAAGCATACTTACGTGCTTCGTGCGATAACTCTTCAAACGTTGTGGCATGATTCTTCTCCTTAACCCTCCAAAGCGCTTCAAAGTCCCAAACAAACAAGCGACATGGATACTATTATGTGTAAAGGTACGAATACTCCACCAACTTTAATAAATATGAAAAAACATTCTGAAAATTTTGATGGTCTTTAATATAAGAAATTTTATAAAATTTTTATGAGTTATTTCCAAAAATATTTGTATATCTAATTAGTTCATTTTTTTGGTGTATTTGAATTTAGACATATTTGGAATCTTGCCAAATGGTGACGTTTTTAGATTTGAAATAAGGCCATACAAAAAAGAAATGACAATTATATTCAGCTTTGCCCTGCTCACAGACACACACATACGTACACATTGCATTATCCCTTCATAGACAATAGAACTTACCATAGATTAGACGAAGAAGGATTGGTACTTCAAGGAGGGCAGTACTTGGGAAGGCTGAAGGCTTTGATGCTAGGAGATGAAGCGGAGACAATCCTTCCTTATTACGAGTCATCATCTCTTTCATGTGATCTTTATAAAGGTGAACTATTTCAATTGCCACATCTGCACTCAGTGTATATGACTTATTGATGATAAGTGCATTAAGAACATATATGAGGAAGAATGAATGTTAGTTTAGATTTACCAATATGCCCTTCTCCAATTGCACAATGAAGAATAGTGTCATCGTTGTCCCGTATACAGTGAGCAAAGTTGGTTGAAGAAACTCCAGGGTTTGCCATGTAATGAAGCCAAAGAAAAGCTTCTTTGTTGCCGGTGAGAGCCGCTAGAAAAAGAGGTGTCTCGCCCATGATGTTACGTCTAGCAATCAAAGAGGGGTCTGTGCGACCGATCTTTTTGCATATCTTGACATTCCCCTCTATTGCTGCTAAATGCAGAGGAGTATTCTTTTCCTCATTCTCAGCACCAAGAACAATGCTCACATTCCGGCTCACTTCGCCATCTCCTTCCACCGTGACCACCACATCATTCTGAGTGCGTTTTTCCTCTTCATCAACTAACAAGTCAATCATCTTTTCCGCCACGTTCCCTTCCCCACTAGACACAGCCATGTGTAACATAGTGTCTCCCATGGCGGATATCTTCTCCGTTCGAAGCACGCTTTCTTTCTCGTACGTCTTGAGTACTTCTGACCACTCTCCTCTCATGGCATCACTACGCAGTTTTGCCAATGAACTCATTGCCTTTCGCATGAGCGATTGACTTCAATGGACTAAATAATTGAAGGAACTGTTTTGTATATAAGGCAAGGTTTGCTCGGCCTTATATACTATTTTTCTGTGTGATCTTCACCGTCTTGAATATGTTTTGCCCATTATCGTGTTTCACGTGGACATGGAATAGCTTGGATTGACAGCAAGGGATATGATTTTGATTTTATTATTTTTCTTTTTAAAATTTAACATCAAGTAATTCTTTTTAATTCATAAATTGAATTTTGATTTGATTTTGCATTCTGATCAATTTGATTTACTTTACACACACACACACTACTTCAAAGATATTAATTTTATTTCTTTAAGAGTCGAATATTGAACCTTCATGCTAACAGGAAATAGTAAAGAAAATAATTATGAGATTATATTAATAGTTTCCCCTTATTCTCATGCTATGGAGTAAGGAGTACCAAAGGACCAATAGGGTAATGGTACTGGTTTACCCACCAAAATTAAGTGTGCAAGTATTTCTTCTTAATTATTCCAAAAACACCATATAACAAGATCGATCACGTCTATTTTTTTTTTTTGGTGAACGGTTTTTAGACTCTCCCCTTAGGGAAGAGCCGCCACCCTCCGGTGTTCCGGCCACCAAACTGGGGCAGCCAGATTAATCCGGAGTCGAGGGATAGAATGCGGCTCACATAGGCCGGGTATACCCTCTCCCAACACAAGCGCTTACCGGGAATCGAACTTGTGTTCTCATCCTTACGGGGGCCGAGCCACTACCACTCGGACCAACTCATATTGGTTCGATCACGTCTATTTTAATAACTTTGTGTGTGTGATTTTAGTATAAATAATTAATATTACTCTTTTGTTTGCAATAGCATGATATAAAGTTAGTAACGGATGAGAAAAGAAAATGAGTAAGCCTCTTACTCGTACTCATAGCATTCACTTCTTTGGAGATCATTATCAGCACTTGAATTCTTAGGGGTCCATCCCAACCAATCTATGTAAGTGTTCTCATCATTCTCGTCTTTGGAGATCATTATCAGCACTTGAATTCCTAGGGGTCCATCCCAACCAATCTATGCAAGTGTTCTCATCTCAAGTCTACAGAATTCAAAAATAATAATAATGGTAGCAGTACCAGTAATACTAATAGTACCAATAATAATAATAATAATAATAATAATAATAATAATAATAATAATAATAAATAGCTACTTCATACAGAGTACTTCTTTGGAAAACCTCTAAAAGAACTTTCATATAAATTAAGATAAAATTTTTCTTACATACTTATTTAAAACTCCGTAAAATCACTTAAAATAATCTAATCAAATCACTCATCTTCGCACAAGCTACTGGCGTAGCCTATTTATTTGATTGAAAAATATACTTATAGTGTTAATGGTTTACTTAGAATGTATGCTTTTAAAATGGAGGAAACGAAAATATAATTAAAGCACAAATTAAAATAGACATAGAAATTCAAGATTGAATATTGAAAATTAGCATTAAGCATAATTAACAGGTAAATGCAAGTTTTAATCTACAAATAAGATCATAGTTCTTCGAGGTTTAATGAAAAGTTAGTCACGCATGACTAAAATTATATTAAACTAAAAACTAAATAATATTCAAATTCAAATAAAATAAATAAAAATAGGGGGAAGCAGATAAAAAGTGTTTATATAACTTATATAAAACTATGATTTTAAATATTAAAAGTTATTTTAAATTTTAATGAGTGTTTGTCTACTCTGTCTTTAAAACTATAGCTTGACCCATAATTTTATAACGGTTGCCAAACACATACTATGTTGCAACTCCTTTCTTTTTTGTGCCTCCAACCTAATGTGAAAATGGAATCATTACGGGTTTTAAAAAAGAAATTTAATCAAAAAAATCTAATGATAATTAAAGATTATGTAATGACACATTTTAATACAATGAATAAAAAAAGTTTATGCCGTTATGGAGACTCTGATAATTAATAATTAATACCCTGATATCTAATAGTGATGTCAATCCTCGCCAACGTCATAAGACCCCGCTCTCATCGATTTTATGATGTCATCGGACATCTGTTTCATCCTAAGCCATTCTTTTTTATTTCTTTTTAAAAATGTATTTTTTTCGTACAGTAGCTTTCTCGTATAGCTGCCATCATTGTGACTTATGGCTTGTTTGGGAATCACTTCCCAAAATCACTTTTATGCAAACCGAGATAAAACTCTCTCATATACTTACCTTAAATTCTGTGAAACCAAGGTTTTGTTACTTCCCAAACAAACCTTGTGGGCCCATCTCAAACAATCTCATGTCAGAGTTCACATCTCACCTCTTGACTAATGGTCCAAGACTTTTAAGTTATAGTGTTTAACTAAAGATTAAAAAACTGAATCGCATCGAATAAGATAATAATTTAAGAATTAATAGATTATATTGAAGTTAATATGAGATTAAATTGATTTTATTAAAATAATAATATTTAATGATAATATTACAATATAATAATTTTAATAATCCTTAATTTCATAACATTTATTTTTAATTAACTATAGATAAATCAACATTTATCACATGAATACATATTAAGTATATAACACTGAAGTTAATACTTAATACCAAGTTTCAGTGGATAACAAATATATATATATATTTATATATGTATATATGTAATTAGATATACACATGAATGGCTTTAGGTTGGCCTTAAAAAAAAAAAAAGCATGGCTTTAGGTCAGTTTCGGACACATCTTGTAGAACTTGTAGTCCCATGGCAGTACTAAATTGATGAATGTGGAACAAAAAGTGAAAAAAAAAAAAAGCAATATTAGGGGAAAAGTAAACAAAAAGGGGTTAATAATTACACTCCGCAAATACGAGAGTGAGCTACGAACTAAATTAAAAAATAAAAGGTAAAAAGGTAAAACAGATCAACCTGCCTTCCAAGTCACTCTTAAATAGGACCTGATCATGAATTGATTCATTGGTCAGACCATCTGGACCTATTTTTTGTACCATGGTTTATTACCTTCGCTCCTATTTTATTGGCAAGAATTTGATCAAAAAGGCCGTTGATATTAATAAAAGATATTAAATGTATAAAAGTATGTAACTTTTTTTTTGTTCTAAGAATACCATTATTCACGGATTTACAACAGCAATAAACTCAGAATTTTACATGATTTATTGGTTGGGACTATGAAAATTTGTAAGCTTCTATGTCTGATTTAACAACAAGAATTCACGGATTCACAACAAAAAATGTGGTGATTCACAGTAAAGATATGCTATAGAATTTACAACAATGATAAGGTCTAACATGAAATATTAAAGAAAATAATTTTAGATGAGTTTCAAAAATTCATCAAAATTAAAGCATGCCGCTAAACAATGAGATAGCTTATATGTGTACTTAAATATTGCCTACCTACAAGATCTTCTAATTAACAAGAAGACTTAAATTCACAATTTTATAGATTGTCAGCCAATTTTCTTATTTATTTTTTAATTGTCAAAGTACATGTATTCTGCTGTTTGAGGTAATATTTGACACCAACTATACATATCTTTTCCAATGAAAAAATTTAAACATTAATTCATTGGCATTAACCTCTTTCGTTAATTCTTAATAAAATTAAAAAAAAAACAAGGTGGACTATAGGTTACACGTTCCCAGAGTTGCATTTGCATACGCAACTATAAAAGCAGAATGGCAGAGCATGTGATGGTACTTCCCAAGCTTTTTATCTAGACATTTTTTTTTTTTTGTGGTCTAAAGCAAACAATTCCTAAATTGCACTTATCATTGTTTTGGTTTTTCAAAACAATGATCGTACAAGGCAAAAGCCTATTTCCCATAAAACTCCACAGGATTTTGACACGTGCTGGATATGATGGGACATCCGTTCTTGTACCTTTCCGCATTTTTGTTTGGGAAGTAACAAAACTTAAGTTTCAAACTTTGGTTTCACAGAATCTGAGGTAAGTATGTGAGAGAGTTTTGTCTCCGCTTGCGTGAAATTACTTTTGAGAATTGATTGGTAAACAAGCCCGTACTACACCTTCCCTCCCCAGCCAGCAAAGGAGACGCGTGGCTGATAAGGTTTGGTCCGCTCGAGAAACCGGTGGGCCCTACTTCAGCAGAGAGCCACTTTCATAGTTTCATCAATCGCTATGAACTGAACCCCTCTTAAAAATTGCCTTCCCATCAATGAAGACTTAAATTTTGTGGGTCCATCTCAAACAACCCCAGCTCACCTCTCGACTAATGTGAAATGTTCAAGACTTGATGGTTCTTAGGGTTCCCAGCTCACCTCTTGACTAATTGTTTAAAGTAATTAATTATGAAGACTTAATTGCAAGGTTCAAAAAACCGGACCGGGCATTGAACCGGGTGAGACAGTGGTTCAAGGGTTAATGGTTCAGACCGTGTTCAAGCCGGAGTTAGACCGGTTATATTAAAATAATATAATTTAATAGATTATATTTTATTTTAAAAAAAATTAATAGATAAAACCTATAATATTATTTTATTTTACCCATATTTTAAATTTTTAGAGTTTAATTAAATATCAGTGATAAAAAATGGGATAAAATGAATTAATTTTATTTTATATCCTCATGTATAACTTTGTTTAAATAGAAAACAAAAAATTAAAGACTTATTTTGTTACCATATTTTTTTAAAAAAATTAATGAACCACATTATCACACTTTGATTCCTCTTTTTTCATTGTTTCTAATTTTTAATTTTTTTTTTTTAAAAAGGAGGTGAACCGGTTGAACCACTGGTTCGTCCGGTTCAACACCGGTTTGACCGGTTCGAACCGGTCACCGATTCAAACGGTCAACCGGACTGGACCAGCGGCCGGTTCACCGGTTTCCGGTTTGAACCGGCCGATCCGGTCCGATTTTTCGAACAGTGCTTAATTGTTGTTAGAGCTCACATCTCACCTCTTGACTAATGTCCAGGACTTTTAATGTTAGTGTTTACTCCCTCCGTTCCGTTTTTTGCACGAAACAATTTAACTAAAGAAGCCCGTTGAAATTAATTAAAAATAATAAATATATAAAAATATTTAGCTTTTTTTTTAAAAAAAAAAAAAGCAAAATGATTTCTTTTTTACAAGCAATCAGCAAATTTGATCAAAGAAGCCCGTTGAAATTAGTTAAACATAACATATAGAGAAAATTGGGTATAGATCCCCTATTAACAAATTAATTAGAAAATAAAATTTGCAATTGCACTCTTATGTAAGTTTAATTACACATTGTAGAAACTCATTTATATGAAGGGAAGCTATTTACATAATGTGAAATTTTAATTGCATATAACATGGAAACTTAATTGCATGACTTAGAAAATTTTATTCTGCAATTAATTTGCCAATGGAGAATTATCTCCAATTCTCCCTAACAAATATATATATATATATAAGTAGGTAACTTTTTTAAAAAAATTCCATTATTTATTGTGGGAGATCGAGAGTAAAAAAGAGAACAAAATAAGGGAACTGCTTTTTTTTTTTTATGCAGCAATAAGCCAATTACTTTATTTCCTAGAAGAAGAGGTATGTGTAAGAGATATAATGGGTAATTAAATGGGGTGAAAGGGGAAATTAAAAAAAAAAATTGGACAAAACCCCTCCTTCACATTCATTTATGGCACTTTAAGCATGATTTGAAGATTAAAAGTTATACTGAATTTTAATGGATGTTTGTCTACTCTATTTCTAAAATTATGGTTTAAACAAAAGGTATTGTTTTAAAATGACCGCCAAACACACACTACGTCGGAGCCCCTTTCTTTCTTATTCCTCCATCCTAATGTGAAAAGGGAATTAATACGATGTTAACGAAAAGAAATTTCATCACCAAAAAAATTTAATAACAAATAAAGATTATGTAACGTAACAAATGAAAATAAGTTTGTGCCGTTGATATGTATGGAGACTTTGATAATTAATAAATAATTCCCTAAGATGTAATAGTGATGTCAATCCTTGCTATCGTCACTAGACCCCGCTCTCTTCCGATTTTATGATGTCATCTGACATCTGATTTATCCTAAGCCATTCTCTTTTATTTTTTAAAAATGCTTTTTTTTTCCGCAAAGTAGCTTTCATTTAGCTGCAGCATGAAGACTAGAGCTGGTAATGCGAGCCAACCCGCGGGGTGCGGCTCAAATACCCGCATTTATATGGGTTGAGATTTTCCCAACCCAGCCCGCCACTTTTTTTTTTAATTTTTTGTATACTTTTCTTACTCATAATATTTTTTCAACTTACACTTAAAATATTTTTTTATTTGTTTCAATACCTCAAATGAAATATTTTTTCCCCATAAATTTAATTAATAAAAATACATCACAACTTGAAAATAAAATATCTAATTCAAATTTTATATAATGCAACTTAAAAATATATAATGCACTTTATAAGATTGGATTTAAACTAAATATAAACTAATCAAATGATCAATAGACATACAATATTAATTAAGTTTACATTATGATTAGATGTTATTCACATATATTTTATAAAACAATTTTAATTTTTTTTTTAAAAAAAGGTTGGCGGGCCTGGCGGGTGAACCTGCGGGTTGTCGGGTTGGCCCGCCGCGGGTCGAGCTCAAAATATCCACTTACATATGGGTTGGGATTTTCCCAACCCAACCAGCCATGGGTTGGCGGGTTGGCGGGCCCAACCCGCGTACCGACTCTAAATTGAATACTTAAATTGTGTGGGTCCATCTCAAACAATCCCATGTCAGAGTTCACATCTCACCCCTTGACTTTTATTGCTAGTGTCTACACCCTCCGTTCGGTTTTTTCACCGTAATACTATAAACAGTAAATCTTTTTACCAAAATTCTACACTTTAAAAAAAAATTTATCAATATACTACAGTCAAACTCGTTCATATACTGAACGAGTTTGATTTTGTACTAAATTCGTTCAAGACAAGAACGAATTCAGTGAGACGTACTGACAAAACATTTGAATTTGTTCACGCGATGAACGAGTGTTAACCTTTGGAATTTCATGTCATTTTAGTGCATTTTCCTTGCATTTTAATACATTTTTGGTATTGTTATACATGTTTTAAATTCTCAAAGATAGGTAATGTACATGAGGTTTTTGGTTGCACATTATTGGTTAATGGTGCATATTTTGGCTATTATCCTTGTTTATTAAGAGTTGATAAAATTAATTATTTTGCAAGGTACATTTTGGTAGAAAAATTGTTGCAAGCCACTTGGAATTAGCTTAGAAGCATTTGGAGACCAAAGTTGAACCAAAACCACATTAGGAAAGTTAAAGAGGAAGAAATGGAGGTCAATTTATGGGTAGAACATCTTAATTTGAGGTGATTTCCAGAGGCAAAACGAGCTGCAGTGCACTTTCAACCCGAGAAGAACTCAGCTGCAGCTCAAAACAATTCGGCCGCGGCCCAGTTCTGACAGCAAAACGCACAACATCAGTAATGAGCGAAAATTCGGATTTTTAATGCCAAAACATGAGGAAGCCCGACATTCTGCACTTCTTGGGAGCATTTTGGAGCTTGGACCTGCTAGGGTTTGGGTTTTGAAGAGCTTGGAGCAAGAGATTGAGCTTTGGAAGAGATTTTGAGCCTCATTCTCTTGGTTTTCTCCTTCCTTTCCCTTTCCTCTCTTGTAATTTGTTTTGTGCTATGATTCTCCTTGTGATTTGTAGTTTGTGGCTGAATATGAGTAGCTAGACTTTTCATTCTAGGATTATTTTGAACCCTTGTATGGATTAACTCTTAAATACTCCTCTCCTTTTGTGATTAATGATATATATGTGTTCATTTTACTCTTTACTTAGTGCTTCTAAATGTTTGATCACCATTTAGATGTTGGGTTAACTTGATTGATGCTTGAGAGGGCTAGGTTGAGTGTAGAACTTAAGTAAAATGGTGTAGAAAATTGAAATTTGCTTGATGAATGGATGGTTTTGTTGGCAAGATAGAGATATACTTGTCAACCTTGCATAGTCACATTAGGATTGGAGTTGGAAAATTGGGTTTTATTAATTGTAACAAGAGATTGAGCAATTAATGGAAGCAAACACTTGTTCTTGACTTGAGAAAGCTTTTACAAGTACTTTTAGAATCCTAGACTAGCACATTTATATATTAGGAGCATTTAGGAGAGGAAGTTATTTTAAG